>JAPDRQ010000184.1:0-62781 GCA_030247915.1 Neophaeococcomyces mojaviensis
TTGTTCGTCATGCCGTGGTTTTCCGATCACAAATACGCAGATGAGGTAAATTACGCCATGACATAGAGGCGGAACTATAAATCCTTCCACTGAAGCGAAATTAGAATTCCGTCATCATACCGTGGAGAAGTCGGTTAAACAACAACACCCTAAAACCAGGTCTTAACCAATCAGCATACCAACGAGGGTCTTTTCAGCAATCGTCGTAGCTCTCGGATCTCGTCTTTCGAATGGATTTGTGACCACCAGAAGTTGATTGTGCTCGTATCTACGGGATCGCAGTTGAGAATATTGGTAGCCAAGAAAGTGGAGCCGCTAATTTTCACAAAGCGTGCGTTCGGAGGATAGGATGGACGGTTGGTGTGTTTCTAGGGTCAGTACCAATTGTTTCGCTGATCGAGCGGACACAAGCATGATTGGCGAGATCAGGCCTGGCACCAACGCGATAGGCAATTGAAGGCCCAAAATACATCAACCGCAAGGTCAAGATCAATTCATGCACGAATTCCATGTATTAGTCGGAATCATGGCTGATTGGAACGTGAGCGCACTGAAACGCCGTCGTAAGCCATCTTAGGCTACAGTATGATGTTCTTCGCCGATTGGCTCGTGCACCTACCTGCCAAATTTGGGGGTTTTGGAGATTCCGACCATGCTAAATCGTGGTTCTGCACCACACCAAACCGAGGCTGTTATGTCTACACTACATCAAATTGTGGATGGCAAAGAAATTTTGATTGCTTAAGTAAAGGCAGGTGACACCACGTGCAGAGTATCCACAAGCAGAAGGCGAATATTGTGACGTTGACCCGCAACTACCCGAACAGCTCTCCGAACGCCACTCGAAGCGCATCGAACCCGATTCTAAAATCCTTCAGAACAGATGGAAACCTGTTGTAACAAGCAAGCCTCACTCAAAGGCCACTCGTACACGACGAGCGTGTCTTAGCAAGCGTAGCGAGACGTCGTTCTCGTCGCAAGCTTTTGCGATTGCGGGAGCCGCGAGGCCGTCCTCTAGACGACAGCTTGAAGGCCTTCTGCTTGCTGAGCTCGCTTGTGGCTGGTGAGGTTGCCATATCTTCATCGAGTACGTCCATAACTCGTACATCCTTCCATGAATCAGGCACAGGAGGAACAATGATTGCTATGCTCGACAGCTTTCGAAGAGAGGCCTCTTCAGCATGACCCAATGTTAAGGCCAATTCAAAGTTCCTACAGATATCCTGTTGCCCAGTGCTGTCGGCTTCCCTATTCGCATTGTCGTTCATCCCGTTCCCCAGTACAGCTCCAAGTTCATCGTGGTCGTTGTGGCCATTATCTGCTGAATCAGGTTCTGAATAGCTAGTCTCTTGCTCGACGAGATCCATCTCCTCGTTGGCATCTTGGGAATGTGATTGCCCTACTTTGTCCTCCAAACCGTCCTTTCGCTGCTTTCTTCTAGAGACGCTGTGGTCAACTTTAGTGCTGTTCCTTGCATATTGATGGGCATCGATATGTACAAATGAGACGGGCTTGGGCACGCTGACAACGGAACTGGAACCTGCGCGCTCAAGAGCTTTCTCTATACTAGTCCGGTATATTCGATAGGTATCACTTTGGTCGAGAAGCCGTTAAAGTAAATACTAGCCGTTCGGTTTTGCATAAAACTCTGGATCTATAATCTCGCTGTTAATAGGATCTTCTTTTACGCAGTCGGGCGTCTATAGTGGTATAGTTAACTCCGTTAAAGGTTCCTTTAAGATCGAACATAATAAGTATAACGACCTTACCTCTAAGCTAAGCTTAGTCGATCGAGTTAGCTAGAACCAGTAAGGCTTATTCTATATTACGTCCTAGTCGATTCCTAAACTAGGTATTAGAAAGGAGCCGATATATTTCTGTATAGTATAATAGACGTCGAGCAATAACCCCTTCTAGAATCTTTCCTAGTGTATTTAATAACGAAATAGGACGGTACGCCCTAGGAGTAATATAGTCTACTTTACCCGGTTTTCTAAGCACCGCAATCTTAACCGTCTTCCATCGCTAAGGGTAGTATCCTAGAGCCAACGACGCTATAAAGATCTTCAATACTAGGTCAGAGATATTCGGCCACAGCTACTACTAGACCAGAGTAGGCAGCTCGTCCTCGCTAGGAGCGATGCTCTTCTTCGCCCTTCTAATCACTTTCTCGATTTCTACGGCTGTGATAGGCTCCCATAGGATCTCTTTAGGGGGTACGACGACTTTAGACGTCGGCCGCTCTATAGCTAGGAAGAAGGTTTATATTAACACTTCTACTTTTTCCTAGTTATCAGTAGTCATGCGCATTTCGAATTGTCCTATACAGCTTTCGCTGCCCCCTTAAGAAGTATCTGCTCTATCTCGAAACACTGTACCATTGTGAGACAAGTCGACATTGAGATTGAGGGACTTGATTATGACGAGATGCTCATCAAGAGTGGGTAACTGGTAACAGCTGGCCCATCGATATTGCGAACTGTCAATACATTGCTACGATACCTCTGCACCGGCTCCATACTGATATGTAGCCGTTGCGCTATCAATTATCGAATCGAGCAACTGCGAATACAGTCTTTGGGCTTGTCATCATTACCATGGGTGAAGATAAGACATATTCAACACCAAGAATTCGTGTCTACAAGCCTTTATCGAGCTTCACTTCGTCTGATCGTCAGTCAGGGCTGAGGGCGGGTCTCCCTACCTCTTTAACATGGCCTTTAGTACTTCAGCAGCCGTGTGCTTCGGTGGGGCGATCTCGAGAACTTTCTTGCTGGTCGTAGAAGCCGTGCATTCTCCAGACCACCCTGTTTCCTGAGCGTGCTTGAGACTCAGGATAACGTTTTTTGATTCCTTAGTGTTGACGGCCATCTCGTCGATGAATGACATGTCCTTGAACGCAACGTCCTCAACCTTAGCACCAATATGCTCTTCAGTCAGCTTCACAAGCTGTTCTCCACTGATGTCTTCCGGTCCGTTCAGAACATATTTGGCGTTGTTGTGCGCAGTGATGTCTTCTTGGGCCAAGAGATGGGCTGCGAAGACTCCAACTTCGGGACCATCGACCGGGGCGACAGGCGCGTCGGCTGATAGCATACTTAGGAGCTTCCTCGACTTGCCGGTCTTGCGGTATTGCTTAATGTATTCTGCGACGGGGCCAACGATGTAGGACAAGAATACATTGGGCTGCAGCGAGCTCCACTGCAAAGCTTTGAATTCCGGCGAGCTCAGCATGGCCTCAATTGCCCAATGCGAGCGTGGATAGTAAGCCTGGCAATCTGGGCGGACGTTGGCGGCGGTAGTTGAGATTCGTACAACATATTCGACACCTGCGTTCAGGGCATTGAGGTGGAATGTGGATTCTTCCGCGAATTGATTTGGCTGGTTGTGTGACGCAATAAAAGCTCTGACAACCTCGTTTTGGCGCAGCCAGTCAACAGTAATTTCGGTCCAGTTCTGCTCTGCAACCTCGACGCCCGGCAGTTTTGCGAGCTGTTGTGCTACCGCGCTGTCTTTGGAGCGTGTGAGAGCAAGGATTCGATGACTGGAGAACACCTTGCTAGCTTTCAGCAATTTTGGGAGGGTCTCAACGACACCTTTGCCAGTGTTGCCGGTCGCGCCAACGACGAGGAAAGTGGGAGCCATGGCTTATAGATTGTTAAGAAAAATGGGTATTGGGTGAAGGTCGAGAACGGAAAAATGAGATAAAGTCTGACCGATTACCAACGTCGAGCTTTAATGAGGTAGAATTGAAGAACGCTAACGTTGTGGATCAAAGACACGCAGCTGAACGCTTAATCGTTCCGATTTCTTTGCCGGTTATTCTTTCTCAGCTAGCAGGATATGTGAAAAACGCTTGCAGAGCCAATCCAGCGATTGGGGCTGCATTCTCGGACATTATTATCGACGGTCAAAATGAGATTCGAAAAGGGTTTTAGGAATGACGTACTCGAAAGCAATGTCATCTAGCAAAAGTCCATTAGTCCGCCGATGCTCGACCGAAGTTATGTCAGCTGTCTGTTCACTAATTGTGGTAGATCCTTGGATCACTGCGCGGTCTAGACCAGCATTACTGGTTGTCCAAGCATAATTACTGCATAAATTGCAGTTGGCTTGGATAGTCTTTGGTTCGACTTCGGATCATGACCTCTGATATTGTGGGGCGGGTCGTGTTCGGCTCAGTTGCGAAGTTTTATTTCGTCTTAAGATGCCAGCAAATTACTACACGGAAAGCTGCTTTGGGCTGGCAGTCTAGCATGGCACAATAATCTAGGTCAAATGGGCCTGGCCGAAGACAGAATTTGACGTGCTTTGAGTCATGATTCTCAGCAAACGATCAGCGCGTACTCGGCATTCATCCACGACACCTTAACGGTGTGCCGGACTTCAGCTTCATCTTTAAGCGTATAAGACACATGCAGAGCCATGCTGTCAAATTTTATGACCATCATCACCTTTTCAATTTGTTCATCGCCTTGTGTTACTAAGCTCGCCAGCTTCCTAGTCGATCGACTGTACATGCTCAATTACGGTTGTAAACAAACACCGTGCAATATGTCCTTTCTGACCATCTCACGAAGTTTTCGACGCACTAAAGATGGCACATCTCTCGAAATGAGCGAAGACCCATTGCCAAAATCATTGAAGCCAACAGAAGTCCTTATCAAAATTCATGCGGTGTCGCTGAACTACCGTGACGTGGCTATGATAAAAGGTCTTTACCCTGTTAAGGTCATAGATCAGGGTGTCCCATGCTCGGATGCGGCAGCGACTGTGATTGCAGTTGGAAGTTCTGTCAGCACATACGTAGTAGGTGACTACGTTTGTCCGGCCGCCCACATATACTGGCTTCATCCGCAGCAAAAGCTCGCTTCGGGTGGTGCAACTGGCGGAGATGTGGATGGCTTGCTACGCGAATACGCTATCTTTGATCAGGAGGCCCTTACTAGACTTCCCGCCCATCTGTCTTACGAAGCAGCCAGCACGATATGTTGTGCCGGCACGACCGCATGGTCGTGCCTGGATCTGAACAATGACAGAAGGCCAAAGGTGGAGACAATGCTGGCTGAGGGTACCGGTGGAGTAAGCCTCTGGGCAATGATACTTTGTCTAGCCGCTGGCATTACACCTGTGATTACATCGTCGTCGGACGAAAAGCTGACCAAGATCAAGGCTCTGAGCACGGAGGACACTTCTGTTATGGGCATCAATTATTGCAAACATCCCGACTGGGCCAAGGAAGCTAGAAAGCTCACTAATGGAAAAGGTGTTGATATCGTAATCAATAACGTTGGAGTAACGACAATTGAAAGAAGCCTCAACGCGTTATGTGATTTTGGTGGGGCTGTGATGCTCGTTGGATTTCTTGGGGGGTTTGGAGATGGCAAAGATCATCCAGATACAGTGTTGCCGATACTCAGGAAAGGTGCTAAAATTCAGTATGTCCTCTTTGTTTTATGTTTATCTCTTCATGTACGGAGGTTTGAAAAGCTGAATAGTACCGGATGCTGACAACTCGCTTTACTAGGGGTATTACAGTTGGTTCCAGGGATGACCAACAAGACTTGTGCGACTTCATTGCAGAGAAAAAGCTCTCACTCGACATTCTTGTCGATAAAGTCTTCAAATTTGAAGAATCCCCTGCGGCTTTTGACTACCTTTTCTCGGCAAATCACGTCGGGAAAGTCGTCATCAAATTCTGAGACAGTGCATTGTCATCAGACAGCTCTAATGGATCTCCGCGATCAGAGATCCCGTATACCATAGTAACACGCCTGTAAGGACGTCATGCTGGTGAAGCTGCCAGACTTGAGGTGAAAAACATCATGGGATCAAGGGGCTAATCCACAGAAGTGGAAACCTGGTTCGAATGTTGCTCTCAATGAGAATCTAGACGACTCGTAAAGTCATTGATTGCAATATCTGTCTTATACTCGGACAATATACACCGTTCATGGTCATTCCTATCGTTCAATTGACTTGTGTAGAAGTTCTACTTGACTCAGCAATTCGAGAAATTCCCTTGCATGAACTTGCACATACATCCGACGAGATAGTGGCTATACTGGCCTGAAGGCCCTATAAATATACTCATAGTATCGGTGTCATCTTTGACTCAGCTCAGCTAAGCCTGCAACGTGCCCTTTCTTCAGAAGATCGGGAATCACATCGAAGGTGATGCGTTGACGTTTGACGCTAAGGTGAGCAGCTTCGTATGTGCCAGAACGATCGGGCCGAAGTCGACCACAAGATGCAAGTGGAAGTGAGAAGAGCTCGGTGCACGGATTGTACAAATGATTCGGAATATCCTAACGGCACTCTGGGTTACTTCTGGGTGATGCCATACTACTTACGTAGTCTTTCTATTATGTAAAGCAGGTCCGAAATTATGCCGGCCAAAACTTCGTAGCCTCAGATGTGTACGAGCATGTTTACGGGAAGATAGCTTCCTTTCAATCATGTACTCGACTTAGGCTCCTCAGCATATCAGTCACTGCAAGCATTAGACTCGACGCAGAAGTGGCATGTTTGCCTAAGAGAACACGACGATGTCGGATATTGGGAGTATTGACAAGTACTTTGATCTAGATGGAAAAGTAGCTCTGATCACAGGCGGTATGCTTTCTATTCTTTTCTGATAATAGTATCAGGGCATTGTGCCTCTGCGAAATATCAGAAATCGTTGTATGTCAATGCTGATATCTCTATCAAGGATCACGGGGACTCGGTCTACATACTGCAACTGTATTTCTGAAGGCAGGAGCCCGGAAGGTGATTATCTGTGCTCGAAAAGCAGAGGGAAGCCAGGGAATCGACCAGGCTGTGGTAAAGCTGAACGCATTAGCCAATATCAAAGGAATTGCGGTTGGCTTGACTGCAAATGTTGCACAAGAAGATGGTATTCTCAAGCTCGTCGACGAAGTGAAGAAAACAGAGCAGAGTCTTCATATACTTGTTGCCAACGCTGGCGCAACCTACGGCGGTCCTTTTGAATCCACACCTGACTCTTTTATCGCGAAGGTACTCGATCTGAATGTTCGAGGGGTCTTCAATCTGGTCAAAATGTACGGTAAAAGACCCGCGCTCCGTATTCTCAAGGAAGACTCACATTTGACGTGATTATATTGTGAATCTTCGGTACTAAGCACATAGAGCGGCCATGAAAAGCATAAGAGCTCTGCTGACTATTTCTAGATGCACTCCTTTACTTGAGAATGCCGGAACCGCTCGAGATCCAGCCAGAGTGATTGTGGTAAGCTCTATTGCAGGAACTGAAGTTCCCCATACTGGCAAGAACGGAACTATCATTTACTCGGTTTCGAAGGCGGCTGCACACCATCTTACCCGTAATCTTGCTGTCGAGCTTGGTCCACGTAACATTACCGTTAACACAGTCGCCCCTGGCTTCTTCCCATCAAAACTAGCCAATGGTATCATTGCAGAACTCGGTGGCGAAGAAGAATTGAGAAAAGAGAATCCCAGAGGCAGGTTGGGTATAGCAGAAGATATAGCCGGGGCGATGCTCTTCCTTGCATCCCCGGTTGCGAATTACATGCAAGTACTGCTCCATGGCTGCTCGTCCAGCTCTTTCATTCCTTTCATCTTCCTGACCACAATTTCTGAACGCAGCTAACTTATGTCATCTTCAGAAATGGTATCGATATCAAACTCGACGGTGGAAATCATCTCGTACATGGCTTACTTGCTAAGATGTGAAGTATACTTACATATCTCGAAGATAGGGAGTTTTGATTGTGCTTGGTCAAGTGTTGAGGAATAACGCTCATTTCCGTTGTCCTATATTGAGTACATAGCAGAACGAATTTTATCAAAAGTAACCTGGGTACGCGTGAACGCTCCTGCAAGCCAATTGATCTACCCACCCTGACCGTTCCTTTAGCTGCTTTCAATTTTAGCTTGGCCAAGCGCCACATGTGTAATGCTCCTCACCTGTAAGATTTGCACTCCGGGCAAGTGAGTTGGTCATTGAAGTATGCCGTAACAAATATGTACAGCCTCGGCATTGGTTCCTTTCGATTTTGCCGTATAAGCGTCCGTCAGGTTCGTAACGACCATTTTTTTTATTAGCATAACAATTTCAGCTTCTGAATAGCTTGAGGACTTTCGAGCGCCTGTGGCTTGCCGACTGCGCGCTTGGATTCTTTCACTTGATCCCGTTCAACAAAATACCATCTTTGACCATTCAGCATGCCTCACAAATCGCGATGGACCGTACCGATCCCAGACTGCTCACTACCAACTCTCATGTTCAAATCACCCTACCATCATCTTAGCGACGAGAAATGCTTAATAGATGCGACGGACCCAGAAAGACGGTATCTGACCCGAAGAACATTACGACTATGGAGTCAACGTCTTGCAAAAGGATTGACAGATTCGAAATATTTTTCCAAAGGCGACCGAGTCCTCTTATTCAGTGGAAACGATTTGATGGCCGCTGTCGTATTCATGGGCGTAATTTGCGCCGGCGGTATATTCACAGGTGCAAATCCGACTTTTATGCCTGGAGAACTGGCACATCAACTGCGAGATTCTGGCGCTACTCTTCTCTTCTGTGCAGATGGTTCCATTGAGACTGGCATTGAGGCAGCTAATCTTGCTGGATTATCACTCGATCGTGTCTTTGTCTTCAACAGTGCCATACTTGGAGAAGCTCAGCTTCCAATGATCAGTGACATAAGAGGCTGTCAACATTGGAGCAACCTGGTCGACTCAGAAGATGACGCTGCGCATTTCTCCTGGACCAATCTAGTGGATTCAACTTCAACAATAGCCCTTAATTATTCCAGTGGCACAACAGGAGTTCCAAAAGGAGTTGAGATCACACATCGTAATTACGTGAGTAACACCGTCCAAGTTGCACAAATCACCGAAAACCATAGAGACGATCCCAATTTCACAGCAAGGGCAAGACTACTCTGCTTCCTACCCTTGTATCATGCTTACGGTCAAACTGTTTTTGTGGCTGGTGCTTTCTACCGTCATATTCCAGTGTATGTGATGCCCAAATTTGACTTTATAACCATGCTTGATTGCGTGCAAAAGTTTCGAATTACAGAGCTCTACGTAGTACCACCAATGGCGGTACTCATGGCGAAACATGCAGCAGTCAAAAATTATGACCTAAGTTCGATAGAGTATATGGTCTCAGGAGCGGCTCCCCTGGGACGAGACGTCAGTGCTCAGGTCGAGAAGAGGCTCGGAAATCGTTTTACGATAAAACAGGGCTAGGGAATGACTGAGTAAGTCCAGGAAGGTGATATGGAGCTGACCACTTATCTAATGTTGGACAGGCTCACCTGTTCGGTTATGGGATGGGACATCAACAAAACGGCGGACTCTAATTCTGTTGGAGAGCTTAACGCTAATTGTGAAGCTATGATCATGGATGAAGATGGTCTCAACGAAATTACAGAACGTGGCCCGCAGGCTTGTGGCGAAATCTGGGTCCGTTGCCCTAATATGATGAAGGGCTATTGGAAAAATCCGAAAGCAACAGCACAGATTATGTCTCATAACGGTTGGCTTAAAACAGGGGACATTGCATACATCGATGACGCCGGACATTTCTTCATCGTTGATCGCATAAAAGAGCTTATCAAGGTCAAAGGCAATCAAGTTGCGCCTGCAGAACTCGAGGCGCTTCTTCTCGAACATCCAGCGGTAGCGGATGTTGCTGTGATTGGCATCACCAACACTGACGGTGATGAAGCCGCGCGCTTTCGTGGTACGACAACCCGATGTTGCATCTCAAAAGACTACCAAGGATGACCTGATTCGATTCGTGGAAAGCAAAGTTATTCGGTACAAACGTCTAGCTGGCGGTGTGGAATGGGTGACTGCGATCCCTAAAAATCCAAGTGGGAAGATTCTGAGACGACAGCTCAGGAACAGTATGAAACAGGGAATGTCAACTGTGCCAGCGAAATTGTAAAGCATAAATGTATATTTTCCTTACACAGTCTCGTAAAGGCTATTAGAGGTAATTTCTTGAGTATTAAAGTATAGAAGAAGTGTCTTACTGATAATAACGACGTTAATAGTAAGTAAGTTACTTATATTCAATGAATTTCACAAAGAAGGGCGTAGATTTGATCGTATCTCGCGATTTTTTCATCTCCTTGGCAATTTGGCCATAACTTCAACTATAACGGCGATGCGTTTTAAATTGACCTCGCTCGAAGGGCGTGCTACTATTGAAGAGGTTTACGACGCGTAAAAGAAAGACGCGTAGTTGTCAGGGACCTCACTAGATAACAAGTTATCAAGTATGGTTCTGGGCTTTACTCGATAGGGGTAGGAATATAAGGGAAGCGTCTACGGAGCGCCCAACTAGGCTTCCCCCCCGAACGGATCGGTAGGAGGGGAACCAATGCCGCTAACAGTCCGAGACCAGCGATGATCGTCTGATTCAGCGCATCGGTCAGTAAATAGAAATATTTCCTCTTCAGCCGGCACGACAACAGTGCTTTGGAGTATCTTAGATTCGGAAACATGTCCACCCATGACGGACCTAGATGGGGAGCTGGGAGCGGACTCAACTGTCACCAATGGTGAATGGTCCTCAAGTTTCACTATCGCATTGTCAACGGCGACAGCTACTCTTGACGAACTTGTCCGAAGCTGTATGTCAGGACAGCGATGAATATATCCCGGCTGTCGGCTTTTCTTATCATTAGTCGTGTCGACGGTGCACAATAAATTCGAAAGCAGCGAGTTTGACCAATGAGGACTTGCGAGCTGTTGAAGACATAACCGTCCAATCAAAGCCAGAAAGAGAGTGAGCAGAACAAGGAGCAGTTGCAGATAAGAGATTGCTGGTGTGAGTGAGCTTGCCTCGAGTGTGACCAGAGAAGGATCAATACTGACAATGAAACCACGGGACACGAGCAAGTCGTCTATCCGATCAGTGTTCTTGCTCAGCCAGAGGTACGTCGACTGATCCAGCGCCTTAGAGCTGATGTTCGACATTCCATCTCCAAGTCCATAGAGGATGAGGACAGCCGAGGTGTCAACCTGACCAAAGAAGCGCGGATTAGTAGTGTAGGGCCGCATTCCTGCACAGTCGGTGTCAACGACTTTGCCCCCTTCCGCTTCGTTTTGGAATGATGTATCGCAAGTCTCGAATGGTACTGGAGCGGCCTTGACAGTCTCTGATCTGATCAGCGTGATGTTAGTTATTGAGATCCGGATCAGCGAATATGATGGCGTGCCGTCTACTTCCGCTGTCAGATATTCCCACTGTGATTGAGCACAAGATACATCTGTTGCGCCGTTCACGCCAAATATGAAGCTCTGGCCTCGGTCTTGTGCTCTGAGGATGGAGCTGGTCAAGCCGTCAAGGATAGGCGCTTTTTGCTCTTCCGGATTGGTGCTCCATGTTCTCTTCACGAGGTCCGAGACCTCATTGTGTAAAAATGGGACACCCGGTAACGTTACCATCGTAAACCGAGCCACAGTTCCAATGAAGGTATGCCGCTTTGTGCCTTTAGTAACCGTGAACATCTGTTTCATAGCTGCTGTACCACCACCCTGTCCGTAGGCCGCCCAGATGTTGTTTTCCCGGTCGGGACGGACGTACCGGGAGTCAAGCTGTATATCGGAGGCATCATCCCAATGCACCTCCGGCCGACCTACAGGGCGAGTCATTAGTGGCTGCACGAATGTGTTGTTGAAGGTGCAATTCCAGCCCCATCCGGGCTCGCTCAACGTCGTTACTGGGCAGTCTAGACCAATCATTTTCCCTGCCTCATCTGTCTTGTACGTCACCATAGCCCCAGTGTCTGGTGAGAGGGAGAAGCCTTCGTTGTCCAGCCATATACGTGCGCCAGCTTCAGATTGCGTCGGAGCCGCAACCTGAGGGGTGCCTCTGTCAACCTGACCAGTCAGCGTAAAGTTTACGCCAGGCTTAAAAAGATTCCCGCCAATGGTCTGCGGCAAGCTGTCATCAAGCATCCCAAGGCTGTCCGGCCGTATCCTGAGCGAGACGATGTACGCGGCTTCCGGCAGCAGCGAACTCTGCAATGCCGAAGCGGAGATATTCTTATTCTGCATAACGAAGCCTGGAGCATCGAGCGCCCAGAGGAATGTTCCATAGAGCTGTGCCAGTGGATACGCAATGGCAAAACCGAGCACTAAGATGCCGCTTCGGGAGAGCCCTTGCGAGAAGATGAACCAGCCCTTTTGGATGTAGTCTTCGTTGAACATGAGGTAGGATGTGAATCGTTTTGCCCTCGCCGCAAGAAGAGAGAAGAGCTTGAATACGGTGAACGCAAGAAGCAGTTCCGCGCAGCGAAACAGGATGGACTTGACTGCATTATTGGAGAGTGAAGGGCTAGATGCAATGAATGCAGAAGAAGCGATCATCTTGACAGCGGAGCAAATCTAGATGACAAAAGAACATATTCGCTGGCTGACACAATATCTATATAGGGAGCAACTGGAGCTGCTTTCAACATAATATGGACGGTTAATCTATGTAACCGAGCTGCAGCCTCATTCAGCTGAGACTATATGGTTAGTCACGAGATATCAGGTGAATTGACGTCGGGACAAAGGCCGGCGCAAAAGGGGAAGCGCCACCTACCGGAGTATCGTGTGATACTCTGCTGAGCAGTGAATTCTGACGAAATAGCTTCGTCCAGCATTCTTCGATTCTAGGACGAGAAGTGGCGGTATATGCCTAGTACTTCTGATCGTGTGATGTGGCTGTCCCTCAACTTTGCCAAGTTGATTAGTGCCTTCCAACACTCGAGATCCTCATGGCTTCCAAGAAAAACCGGCTGCCGAAATCCCCACTTGGTGTCCTGGCTGGAGGTCCCCAGAAAACGATGGGCGCCTAGAATACTTTGTGGTGCAGTACCATAAAGCACGCAGCGCAAGAACGTGGCTTGTGGACAGCGTGGCAACATCCTTGCCCAGCTCGCGGATGTTTCTAGAACGCATCTATGACTCGCACCGCTTCATCATTGGTCACGCCACAGCGCCGCATTTCAACACTGTCCTCTCCTGCAGTCGCAGGGCTCAAACGGGTGTCATCTTCAACTGACGGATGCTGAGGCATGTCTGGAATGGCTTTCGCAAGTTGAATCACGTGCTTCTACGTTGTGAGCAGCTCCTGGACGTAAGGCTGAATCTGTATACGCTGAAGCAGACTTCCGTAAAGCTTTGCTCACTGTGGCTCGTCCTGTGTTCATTGTCTACAACGATGGTATGCTGCATCACTCAATGAGGCTCTCGCGACCGTTACCAACAAGAACTGGTGATGTGTGTTGTATCCCATTAGATAAGCACAAGCTATGAGCGATCAACAACAACATGTTTCAGTTTTCCTTTCTTCTATTCTGCAAATCGTTCGAGTAATGGGTTATTGCTACTTGCTCTCTTGGTAGTTTAGCGACCCTCCAGGCTTTTGGTCTAGAAAGGTGCTAACGTCAAGGCCAAGTACAAGACTGGCTGGACACCGTTGCATTGTGCAGCAGGCAACGGAAACTTGGTCACTGCTATCGCTCGCCACACTACATCGCCACAAAGGCCTTTCTCTCACAGTGAATTGATTACACTCTCTCCTGCCGCGGAGTCATGCTAACATCCCTGTCAGCCATGTCGTGTCGTGAGCGTCTCCTGTCGTCGAAAAGCCAGCCTGTGCCAACATCGATAGCAGGCGCTGCAGGATAGGGAACCAGAGCTGGTCAAGTCCAACCCCAGGTGCGGTTAGATTGGGAGAGATCAGGCTCACTTAGAAGGGTTCAGGAATCCCTCTAGACGCTCAACACATCCTAGAGCTCGTATTTCACAAATCAGTCTTGAGCAAGCGCCGAAGAACTGGCGGCCAGATCTAGATCCTCCCATGTGGCGACAACTTATTGGTCAGCGATGTGAATAGCATATCATACATCTTTCCATACATCTTTCCTAGCCCGGCACGATGGAGATCCTACTGGCCAACCTCAGAACATTACTTCAAACTCCAATTCTTCTTGTCCGACGAATTCTCCGTCCGAGAAGGAGATTGTGACCCAAGTCTGAGGGAAGGTGCGATCCATTTCCTAGAGTGGGAAGGTACGATTGAGGTCGGGAAAGAGTGCTTCCCACTAGAAGGATGTAGTGGTAGGAAGAAGACGAGAGGTTCGGCAGAGGTATGTGATTGCCTAGGGCACGACTGAAGTAGACAGGTAGAAATGCGCCAACCAGTGCGGGCCAATCATGACTGTAGGAACTTCAGAACCCATGTGCTCTTATTGTGTGCTATGCGTCGGTTGTAGAGCTAACTAAACAGTACCATGGAAGCTCACGTAACAGTCCAGCTCAAATGTTCTCCGGACTGTACCCTTCCTGCCTTCCTTTCCCCTCCTGTCTTACACGCCTTTCTCACCATGCACCGCATTCATCTTCTCACCAACACTGCTCCCATTGCTGCTCTCCATAACCCCGATCCGTTTCTCGCCAACGCCAATAACATGGTGATCCTCATCGACTTCGATGTCCCTCTGGTACACTGCAACCTCATCCTCGTCACCGAAAAGGGCAGCGACTTCTTCCAAAGGGAGACCTTTTGTGTCCGGGAAGAAAACCCACATACACGCTGCCCCGAGACTGCCCGGGATAATGAAGCATAGATAAAACTTCCATCCGATATTCTCGAACGCCGTGGGCGCTGCCTGCAACCACATGATGTTCATCAGAGAAATCATACTAACACCCAGACACACACCTTTCGCGCGTAGATGTGTAGGGAAGAGTTCACCGAGATAGGAGAACTGTGTGCCATCCAGGCAAGCACCGTAGAAAACCTGGTAGATGAAGAACATCGCAACGGCGGCCTGCAGGGCCGCATTGTTGTTGCTGGGGACGAAATTTGCGACCAGTGCGACTTCGACGATGAGTGTACACATGCATCCCGCGACACCGAACGCCATGTACTTCGGTCGGTTGAACCGGTCAACTAGGAACATGCCCGCGACGTTCATACCTAGGGCGAAGACGAGCCAGGCGGCGGGGTAGAGGAGTTGTTTGACTGGGCTGAACCCCAGGGATGCGTAGAGAGTTGGGCCATAGTTATTGATCACCAGCACACCTGAGCACTGAATTATTCCTGTTGTGCCGATAGCCAGTAGGGCGCGCTTTCGGTAGCTTGGCTTAGTGAACATGTCTTTCCAGGTTGAGCCCAATGTGCGATCGATGGCGATTTGTCTGTTGATTTGGTAAAACTCTGCTTCGGCCATTTCGTGGTTGGGATCGTTCTTGTTCGTGTGCAGCTTGATTAGGATCTGATGGGCCTCTTCTGGTCGGTTCTGCATGCACAGCCACCGTGGGCTCTCAGGAAGCCAGGGCAGGGTGACTAGAAGCATGAGTGGCCACACGCATTGGAGGGCTAGTGGTGGGCGCCAGGTTTTATTTCCGCCATCTGTCCAGAAGAAGAAGCCGAAGCCGACCCAGCCTTGGATCACATAGCCAAGAACGAGCAGGACGCCGTGCAGGTCGACTAGCGCGCCTCTGAATTGACCTGGTACCAGCTCGTTCATGAGGATGGGCACAGCAGCTAGAATCATGAACGCGCTTGCGCCCGCGACGAAGCGGAAAGCGATGAACATGCCTATGTGGACGCTGCCGGCTAAGAAGGCGCCTGAGATGACGGCGAGACTGGCGGAGAGTGCGCATGCCCATTTTCGACCGTATTTATCTGCGAACCAGGGGAGGCAGAGAGTTCCTATGACGCCCCCAGCTTGGAAGAGGCCATTTGTTGTTGCTATGAGGTCTGTGCCGTTACTGCGGGTGGCGAGGTCGAAGTAGGCGATGAAGGATGGTTGGCCTGCCTATGTCAGCAATCAATCGTGGTGTGTTCAACAATTAGACTTACCGAGTGTGGTGCCGATAATCGACGCCGTGTAGCCATATGTGACCGAGCCCAATCCGAGGAAGCAAAGCACGAGGACATTGTACGGATTCAAGCCTTGGTTTAGTTGGCTGGCCGAGTGGACCATGTTTGTAAGCTTACTCGGCGATATATGTTGATGGAAAGAGGACAAACAAAGTCAACGAGCAGTGTGGAAGTGAAGACATGCTGGATACGTCTTGCATCTTATCTTCGTCCTTCTTGACGATCCTCCACCTGCATGATACATACCCGAGGTCCGAGATTGCTGGCATGAGCAAGGCAGGGTGCATAACGCGTCTCGCTCCCGTGCTGAAATACGTTGTGGTTGGGTGGCTGAAGGAGGTACCAAGATCGGGGGATCTTAACCTCAACCCACCCCAGGATTTGTGCCCCCAAGCGCATGGTAAGCTTTGATGCAGGCGCGCGGATCCGGTAGAGTCTGGGCTGAAATTGGTGAAAGATGAGGCTTCTCGATGTCTGACACGAATCTGAAGAGTCACGTTTCTCCTTGTGATTGGTGGTCGAAGTTCGCGGCTGTTGTGGCCATGTGCGTTGCTGTCCTGATCGCAATCTGCCATGTGTGAGATACGCTTAGGATGGTTGAAGTTCTGCAAATTTTGCTTTTTGCCTTTTTGCTTGCACCAACGCCGACAGCCCGGGAACGAGTCAGTGAGCGGCTAACTTCATAGGGAGCCGTCTGACCGTAAAGGTAGAAAATTAAACCTTGTCCTTCCCCATGGGCAGAGGAAAGTGCGAGCGCAGAATCGCTTGAATGCCAGCTAGTGGAGCGGTGTCCGTTCTGATGGAATCGAACGGAGAAGGATATCTTCTATGCTGTACATGCATTTCCCTCCATTTCTCTCTAGATCTTTTGTACATTGCCAAAGCCATCGCAGCCGACGTAAAGGCTGCTCCTATAATGTTAAAGACACTTTTCGTAACCATTAATGTATCGTAACATATGTTGCTGAGCAAGGAGCCCAGACATCAAGGCACTGTCACGCTCGAAGTGACGATTCTGAGAAGCTCCATTGCCATGTTGAGGTCTAGTCCATATCCGCATCGGGTGATGGCAGAACAAGATCCTGCCACTGACACAAGCGCAACGACGGCAACAATAGCTACGAGGATTTCCACTTCGTTGTTTTAGCCCTTTTTCGACCTTTTCTCAACTTAAGGATTGCTCACTCTCCTGTCTCTCCTCGGTCGATCTGTACGCATTGCTATATTGTCTAGTCGAAGATTGATACCCAGTGCATTTGCAATAGGCAAAGTCTGCTTTTTTTGGCTGCTTGAGAAAGTCTTGTTCGCTGCTAGCTAATAGCATTGGATCGGGCTCGTGCTAGCATGACGCATTAGCGCTCAGCGCTCGATCTCAAACGTGATAGATTACCTACACATGGTGAATACAGTCGCAAAAGAAAGCACAAAGACTGAGTCCTAATGCGAACTGTCAAGCTTATGTTTGCGTTTTTGCCACTGCTGAACCTCGGCCGGGCCGGGGCCAGGCCGGTGTGTCAAGTCTTGGCCTTCGCCAAGCCGAACTATACCAAATTTAGGACCTGACCACGGTCCTGGGTGAGGGTGTTAACTCGAGGTTGATCTGGCTCTCCACCAAACTCAACCGTGTGGGTACTCGCTAAGTCTGCTATCAGAGAATTCGAGTTTGTTGATCAACGATACTAAGCATCAATAATCAAAATAATTCTGCCAACCCGTTGGGTCGCCAGAGAAATCGTCTACTGTTCTTAGCACGGTCTGTCGGTTGCCAAGTGGAAAAAAGATGAAAATATTGTCTCGAGTTAGGCGTACCGGTTCGATTTCAGTCTTGTGAAAGCACCGTCGTCGACGATAGCATTTTCGGGCAATTCATTCGATCTCCGTCGCCGGATGATATAATTACCACGTTGACAGCTGATCGAGTCCGCCAGGCCGTCGACGATATAGACGATTTAATATCACCCTCTCATACCAACTTCAGCGAAACTGGTCTGTCACATCACGACTCAGAATCAAATCATCCTCTAGATACTCCTGTGGAGACTTGCCCAAAGCTACAGATCTGTCTGCGAGTTGGGCCGCCCAAAACCAAAATAAAGCTGCGTGTTTCTGCGTCCCGGCTCAGTGGTCCTTCCTTTCGAAGCCAGTTTCGCGTCGCTAAATGCACTAACCGATCGATCAACATAGATCCAAGAATTCGTCCCTATGGTAACTTCGGTCTAGTAGATTGAACCCTTTCGCTCAACATCAGCAAGGACACCAGTATCAAGCTTGCCATCAGCGGTCTTGCCCATGGCTTCCACGAACGTCTTGGTAGGTCGCCACTTGGGAGATGTTCGTGGTGTAGACTCTTCCATCATCTTATCAACCTGCTCGAGGGACAGACCCTTGGTCTCGGGAACCAAGAAGTAGGTGTAGACGAAGGCGCAGGTGCAGAGAACACCCCAGACGAAGAAGACGGACGATCGTAGGTTACCCTGATCCTCGCCGACCATGTAGGGAGTGATGACGGCGATAATCTGTGAAGGATGTTAGCATATGCTTGACTGCGAAACGGTGCAGATGGGCACTTACAGTATTCCACAGCCAGTTGGATGCAGTGGAGAGACCAACACCGCGAGCTCGGATGGGGAGAGGGAAAATTTCGCCGATGACGACCCAGGCACCTGGACCCCAGGTAGAGGCGAAGAAGAAGATGAAGATGGCGATGAAAGCAATCTGGGCGTTGACGGCCGAGATGTTTCGGGCAATATTCTCACCAGCAGCGTTGGTGGTGAGCTTGTTGAAGCCGACGGTGACACCGATGATTGCGACGAGGAATTGGCAGATCAACATGCCGAGGGCGCCCCAGAAGAGGATTGTTCGTCGACCGAATTTCTCGACGGTCCAGAAAGAGATGGGAGTCGAGCAGACGTTGACCAGGGTGAAGATCAGCGAGATCAAAAATGGGTCGTCGATGGCACCGGTCGATTGCAAGAATGGAGTGGAGTAGTAGAAGATGAAGTTGACACCAGTCCATTGTTGCATCATCTGTAGGGAGGTGCCGAGGATGGTTCGTCGCAGGTTGGACTTTTGGTGGCCGAGACCGCCCTTGAAGCAGTTGGCCCAGCTGCCGAACCAGTTGGTGGCTGGGATAAGCTGTCGCTCGTACTCCTCGTTGGCGACTATCTCGGCAACCTCAGCTTGGACATACTCGGAGTCGGCTGGTTGACCTCGAAGGCGCTGGAGAGCCTTGCGCGCGGCTTCGATGTTTCCTCGCTTGACGAAGTATCGTGGAGAGTCTGGCAAGAACATGAGACCGCCAGCGAGGATGATAGCCCAAGCGAACTGGATAGCGATTGGGATTCGGTAGGAACCAGTGTCGGTTCGGTTTTGTGTAGCATAGACCACGCAAGAAGCGAGCAACAGACCGATGGTAATGCAGAATTGATATCCTGCAACCAGGGCACCACGGACTTTCTTTGGACACTATCGCTGTGTTAGAATCTGCTCATCGATACTAGATCTTAAGCTGGACTCACGATTTCGCTCATGTATAGAATGACGATGGCGGACTCGAAACCGACACCAATACCAGCAATCAGGCGGCCGGCAACGATGCAGCCAAGAGCATCAACAGTGGGGCCAGTAATCATCTGAATGACTACACCGACCATGTAGATACCGCAACCCATAATGACAGTCCATTTGCGACCAATGGTTTCAGCGACATCAGCGCCAAGCAGGGCGCCGAAGAAGGTACCAGCAGAGAGGATAGAAGTAATGAGCGACGTATGCGAAGATGTCAAGGCCTCGGCGCCAGAGCCCTCAACTTGCTGGACGAAGTTGAGGGAACCATTGACACCGTTGATGTACCCAGAATCGTAACCGAAGAAAATACCGCCAAATGACGCGAATGCGCATATGAGGTATGCCTTCCAGGTCACCGGAGCTTCGATGTGGTGGACATCGGTAGCTGTCGAGAGCGATCTGATACCGTCTCCTCCTGGCATTGGTTACTGTGGGCTGAACCGATTTGTGTTGGAAGATAGTGACTCGAGAGAAAGGAAAGCAAGCACCCGGATCCAGAGCTTGGTTTTATGGGTTTTCACTGGAATGACGTTGACGAGCTAGCCTGAGTCTCAAAGCAGCTCTCACCGAGGATTTGCCGCCAGCTAATGCGATTCCGCGTACTCGCTAGCGCCCTATTTCCTACGAGACTTTGAGGGTTGGCACTTTTCGGCCGAAAATCTCTGTATGGAACAGCCGCCGTTGCAGCCAATTCAACCTCTGAAGCTATGACCTTTTCCTTTTCTTGCACCAATGAAGATTCATGCTTGATTCTCAACTCAGATGGCATCCGAGCATCGCACAATCTCCTACTTCCGACTCAGGATTCCGAACTCTAGAGTAATCGGCTGTCGCATATGCTATCCCCGTCATTTTTCGGTTGAGAATTCGCCACTCCGCAAAGGCACACGTAACGGGCAGGACAACATCCTGTCTCAGCAGTGTATCAGAGTCAGTAGTTGTAGGGTGGATGACTAAGCTAGGTTTGTTAGTCAACGATCGCTATCCCAAAAGAATGTAGTTGGAATCTCACGAGAATTCCCGTATCTATATATAGTTCAAGTGATGCTTCCTAACCTTGCAATCCCCCAGGCTGTCTATTTTGAAGGAGAGACACTGCAAAATCACAGGTGAAGATCAGCCAGCCATCAAGAGCAGCGTCACTGCCTGAATGCTTCTTTGGGGTGTGCGATCGAACTGCGCGCCGGATACACGAAGGAATGGGATGTGAAGAGATGGATAACCATGTCTACAAGCTGGAGACGACCAAGCGCCAGGAGCTTCGACATGGATGGTTACACAGCGTCGTCTGTTCGATGGCTGTCAACCAAATGTCTCGGAAGAATGTGATCCTTTGTGTACCATTCCGCCAGCGGTGGACATGGGTCATGCAAGGAGCCGCACAACCTTCCCCTGTGCGCCTCGCTACCAAGGACACATGATATCGACGCAGCTTTGACATGCAACCACGGCAAGTTCTGACGGTGTGCCAGGAGAGAAGGAGCTTCTGCACATGTCAGGAAGGCTGGTTGTGGAGGTTGCCGTGCGACGAAGAGGTGATCATGCTTCATGGGGAGCAAGCACTCATTCGAACAAGCTGGGTGCTGAAAAGCTGACGCGAAGCATGAGAACCTTGTCTCTTTGGAAACGACATTGTGACTGGTATTCATGACAGTCTGGATCAACACTGATCTGGCTAGTCTGCCCTGCTGCTGCCGCTGGCTGTTGCTGCTTGTACCACCTTGAAGATCATGCAAACTGGAGCGGCCCGTGGACAAAGCCCCAAGCATCATTGAATTGCCATTGGGAAGTGGAAACCATCTCCACGTTCGACTGCCTGTTCACATGTCAAAGTTCGAAGCGAAGACTTCTACATAAACTTGAGTCCGCTCGTTTCTATCTTCCCAGAGGTATGCTCTTGGAATAACTCGGGGTTCTGTTTCTTCTGCTTCTTCTGTTCCTTCTGTTCCTCCTGATTCTCTCGATCCCACTATGTTCTTACCTTTCTCCACCGTCTGTCTGCTCTGGGAGCAGCTCTCATCGCTGGATGGAGCCAACCAAGCAAATAGCGTCATGAAACAGTGGTTCGAGCAGCACGTCAGCAGTATCGAGCAGAAAGACGACGCCGTGGCTCTGGTGTCGTGCTTGCTGCCACGCACCCGATACGACCGAGTTTATGGATTGGGAGAAAAGCAGGTCACCGCCATCGTGGTCCGAGCTTGGGGCATCGGCACGAGTCGACGACAAGCGCTACAGAAGCTGCAAGACGACGGGAACGTCGATTGTGCTTCGGCCATCATGAAGACGGTTGCCGAATCCGGTGAGCTGCGTGGATCCAAAACACCGCTGACCGTGCAAGAAGTCGACGCGACCTTAGATCGTGTTGCGGCCACCTGCGACTTCTCGAGTCCAGACCTTCGCAAACGACACGACGACAGGTCTGGAACCACGGCATCAGATCTGCTGGTCGACATGTTCCGATGTATGTCGGCACCGGAAGTCAAGTGG
This sequence comes from Neophaeococcomyces mojaviensis, assembly GCA_030247915.1. Lineage (NCBI taxonomy): Eukaryota > Fungi > Ascomycota > Eurotiomycetes > Chaetothyriales > Neophaeococcomyces > Neophaeococcomyces mojaviensis. The sequence continues at coordinate 21,956 of JAPDRQ010000184.1, forward strand.
GCGGTTCGTCTGCTGCTCAAGGACCTGAGGCCAGCCGTCATTCCAGAGACGTTGACCTTGCAGCTGGTGCATGGTGGTTTCCCTCGCGTGCTCTCGGTGCTCAACTCGTTGTCTCGTGCTTTTGCATTCATCCATGGCGAAGAAAAGCTGCAAGGCAGGAAGCTAAGCGGTCAGGAGTTGCAGATCTTGCTCACACCCCAAGCTGGCACGTTGGTCGGGTTACCCTGCTTTGAAAAAGCACGCAGCATTGCTCATGGTCACCACCTCATGCACAACCAAGAAGTCAGTGTCGAGCGCAAGTACGACGGCGAATACTGTCAAGTCCATGTCTGGAGAGAGGGTGGTAGCCACAGGTCAGATGTCAAGCTCTTCTCCAAAAGTGGCCGCGATTCTACGCTCGATCGTGCCTCCATCTTGCTGACGGTACGACAATGTTTGGGCATAGGCACGACACGATGCAAGGTGCAACAGCACTGTATCCTGGTAGGAGAACTTGTGGTGTGGAATGACAATACCCACGACATCATGCCATTCTACAAGATCCGGAGGTACGTCACTCGGGAAGGTCGTCGGTTGGGGATGTGCCGAGGACTCACCACCAGACCCTGACGAACATCTCATGATCATCTTCCACGACATTCTCCTGTGGGACGAGCACAAGTGCATCGACGAGTCCTACACACAGCGACGACGATACCTCCACGACCTCGTTGAGCCCATCCCTGGGCGGGCAGACGTCGGCGAGCAGATCGTGATGGACTTTGCTGCATCGGCCAGTGCAGATCGCTTGGCCGGGCAAATGGCCTTTGCTTTGACGCAAAAGTGGGAAGGGCTGGTGTTGAAAGCTTGTCAGGATCCGTACATTGGCGCTGATGGTAGTGTGGCACGGCACGTGAAGCTGAAAAAGGACTACATTCCTGGCTTGGGGGACTCGGCCGACCTCGCCATCATTGGTGGTCGATGTGACCCTCTGACAGCAGAGAGCCTTGGTCTGAGGCAAGGATCATGGACCATGTTCTTCCTGGCTTGCCGAGAGTCAGGCAGGCGATGCCATGACGAAAGCGCGACCAGATGCTTCCGCATTGTGGGACAGGTAACACCGCCCTCAGTCTCCGTGTCCGACATTCGCTTCTTGAACGCGCATGGCCGGCTGTCTCAGATGCAGTTCTCCACCCAGAACGACAGGGTGCACATCATCACCGAGCTGAGAGGCAAGGCCATGCCCACACATCTGTTCTCGCAGCCTGCAGTGGCTGAAGTCATCGGCGCTGGGTTTGACCGTCCTGCAGATGCACGATACAGTACCCTCCGGTTTCCTCGTATCGTCAAGATCCATCACGATCGTGATCCCGATGATGTTGTTGATTTTGTCGAGTACCAGTGTATGGCACGGACAAGCGGTGTGACTTTGGACGACGACGATGACGCGAACGATTATCATTCATGGTTAGCCAAGTTGGGTCACGACCGCACAGACTGTGAGAGTGAGGCCGCCACCGCTTCTCGAGCCAGTGAAGTGGAAGACTCAGTGTCGTCGGGTGAAGATAGCCAGCGTGTTCACATGGATCCCATGATAGGCAAGAAGCGACGGGCTAGCGCGGTATCGACGTTATGCAACGCTGCAAAGAGACAGAGACGGGCCAGGACAAACGAAGAGGCATCCGACTGCGCACGCGTGCAGAGGAATGCCGAACCCTGCCTGACTGAAATACCCGACAGTCAGACAGACACTGAGGACGGTGGGCTTGAAGCAACACAAGAGGCTCACAGCGAGGACATAGACCGTGCCACGTCTCGTGACGAGCAGGGAAGTGAGCCCTCACATCGTCTTGGTACTCTTCTCTTGTGGGATATTGAGAAAGAATCACTATCGTCGGAAAGTCATGCTGCTTTTGCACAACTCATCATCTCGCAGAGGCTGGATGTCACTTTCGATGAAGCACGATTTTGGTCCAGGGTTTCGGAACGATCAGACCTCACACCGATCGATGGAGGAGCATACCAGAGACATCATCTTGTCCTTGTCGGCGGCAATGCACAGAGTGTTGCCATCACAGCCGCCAGCTTCATGCTGTCTGTGCTGCAGCATCATCGCAGCGTGCTGGATACATGTCGGCCCTGCCGGGTCGACTTCATACAATGGGACATGGTGGTACACTTGTGTCGTCAGAATGCGGCACTCTCCGACCTATGGGGGATGGGTTCGTCGACCTATTTTACCGTGGCCCATGGGACATACTCCTCCACTATTCGGGCGGCTTAGTCACAATCATCGAGGCTTGGTGCAGAACGGCGACCCAAGGATTGAGGGATGTAAGGATCAGCTAGCGAGCACTTATCGCACGGGTATTGGTTGAAGAGCTTGCTATCCTGTATGAATGAATGTGGTACGATGACTGATGCCATTTTGCATCATGTCTGGTACAGTACCAGGGTTGGTGTGGGCTGTAGCTACGAACGACAGGGACCAGGTTGTTCTTCTACTGTTTCTTGTTCGTCTTTCTTGCGACTCTGCTTTACGCGCTTCTTTCCGTGAGTTCGCTGGGGATTTTTCTCGAGCTCGGATGCTCTGCGCTTGTATGGGCCATTCAAGGCCATCCCGAACTTGATGTCTTCGCTGGATGGTGTACAGGCCTTTTGCCTGGCAACTGGGAGTCCCAATCGCATTCTGAAAGACATGCCGTTGGACACTGGTGTATCATTCGACGTTAGTTCTCTTGTCGCTGACGGGAGAAGACAGTTTAGAGTTCCCACACGTCTCCTAACGCTGGCGAGTGTCAACAGCTTTGGAGAGGTGTTTCAGGACCAGAGACAGTAACAAGAGGCACAGGAGCTGTATCGGCAAGCACTTGCCGGGCGGAAGAAGATGCTGGGTGAGGATGATCCTGACACGCTGGCGAGCGTCAACGATCTCGGACGGGTGCTTCACGATTGAGACAGTACATAGGAATTGGAGCAGCAGGCTTCCGACGGCGGAAATGATACACCGAAGGCGCTACAGTGGTTATTGAGTCAGGGACACTGCGGACTCCTTCTGTACCAGGCGACGAACCACCCGCGCTCCTTAACTGAACGCTTGAGGGACAAGATGCTTGAAAATGCTATCATCAATTCTCGTCACGTGATGGGCGCAGGGCCAATCCCGAGTCAAGCCCAGTTTTAGAGTTTTTAGAGATCCGGACCATGCTAAATCGTGGTTCTGCATCACACTAAATCGAGGCTGTTATCTACACTACGTCAAACTGTGGTATGGATGGCAACAAATTTTGATTGCTTCAAGTAAAGACTGGTAACGCCACGTGCGCACTATCCACAAGCAGAAGGCGAACATTACGGCGTTGACCCACAACCACCCGACACACCAGGAGCAGACCAACGATGGAATACGGAGATGCAACGGCAGCATGCGGAAATGCAAACGGATCATTTCCAACCAATCAGTACGCGCCGACACCTATTTTCAGGAAAACATATCATTCAAGGCATCGGGAGACACTCACTTGCATTAAATCCTTTCATATGAAGGAGCATTCATCCATTACTTGCCCTCCCTGCTCTTCAAAGACCATCTCCAGCCACGAAAGCTTGAACCTCGATGTGTCGCTTCATGCCAAATGCTATACAGGCTGTTTGGCAACTTCCTACAGTTCTCCCCGCCATGTTATGTTGCTCGGCAATGTAGTGATTTTAACCTCGTTTTCGATGCGACACGATTTCGTTGAAGACAAAGGCCGGGACAGTGGAAGGACATTACGTTTTGTCGCAACCAGACTGTTTGACTCAACTGCGCCAGTTTCCACACCATTCTCGAGTCAGCTTCGGCCTGGTTGATTTGCTGTTCGTTATCTGGCGAAGGCGAGTCGCTGCTCAAAGCAAACCTGCTTCCCCTAAGCGTTCGTCTCCAGCGTCTTCCAACAACCTGTTTGTATTTCTCACCTACCATGCGGGCGAACCCGACACGAACGTGCACCAGTGCACCGAACCTACTTAACATCAAGACATTGACAGGACAAGGCAATAGCGCTGCGTGGCTTTGCGGCAGTTGATAGGTGAGGCGCCGACAAAACCTTCATTCCTCAGCTTGCTGTGGATGCTGCTGCAGGCGAGGTACTTGGACGAACACATAACAAAGGGTATCTGGAACTGCTCTCTTGTTTTGTCTGCGGCGCCGATGCTCGCAACGGTGAAGCGAGCTGCTGCCCATTCGCCACACAGTGCACGGACGACAACGCACAAGCCCAGTGTACATGTACAAGAAGTGCACGAGCTTACACTCAACAGATCTTCAAGGTAACGGAAGTCGGAGCACGCAGGTGCGACGCACAAAGTCGTTGGCACAGCGCGTTTAACGAGCGACAAAATCGTGTGGTTTACTGTCAGAACTTATGACGTAGTACTGTATCAGAATCGGCTCTTTTGTGGCAAACTGCCTGTCTCGCCACACGATACCGCGCTCGTGGTACTTACGATGAGGCATCAACAACTGCTTAGACACTGGCATCACAATGTCATCGGAACAAGAGACGTCAAGAGAAACATACCCCTTCGTGGGCCCCAATCCATCCAGCAGCATTTCATCAGGTGCCGCTACGAAGTCATCAAAAGCTCGCTCGCATGTTTCGAATGCATGCCGCACCTGTCGAACCAAGAAACACAGAGTAAGTTCCAGCAACCGGAGGCTAGCGAAGTATCGCTGATGAGCCCAGTGTGATGGCGGTCTGCCTTGTACCGCCTGTACTCGCGCAGGCGTCGAATGCACTTATCCGTATAAGGATATGCGTCGCAGAGAGGAGAAGGAAAATCGAGTCAACGATCTTCAGGGGGAGGTCAACAGACTTCAAGCAATTTTGAACGTTTTCCAGCTTGGCGACGATGATCAGGCATTTCGAGCTCTACAGAGGTTTCGATCTTCAGGAAAGGAGTACAACGTAGATCCGTCGCTGCCTCAACCACCACGGCTGTCCGAGGAGCTGTTCGCTAAGTTATTGGTCGACTTGAACGGCCGACAGGGCGATCCAAACTCGCATTTCTCAGATCTCTACGGGCCTTCGTATCTTCCTCCGGGAGCTGTGGTCCACAAAGGAGCAAACTTCTTCTTCGACGTCATATCGGGATTGTGCTATGTCACGACGAAGGGTGACTTTGAAGCACTTTTTCAAAGAGTTTACTCTGGAGGACGTGTTGATCCCGTTGACGTGACAGAATTATGTGCCGTTGCAGCGGCCGGAACCCAATTTCTAGAGGACCTATCCCACGAGACTAAGGACACTATGCTGATGACCGCCATACAGGGACTGAATCAAGTAATAGCTGTCAGTGATGTCAGGAGTCTTGTCGTCATCTTCTGTGTTTGCATTTATGGCATGCTGGAAAAGCGACGGACAAGTCGAGATTTGATTCATCTCGGCTTGCAGATGTGTCGACAACCTCAAGCTAACGATCCTTCCGATCCCGAAGCGTCTACCAAACGAATAAAGCTTTATCGAAGCATTATGTTCTTGGAGTGGTGAGTATTAACTCTCCTCGAGACATGATGGGTACTGACAGCTGCAGTTGGCTTTCGACTTCCTTGGGTTATCAACCTGATTTGAGAGATGATGAGATTCGATCAGTGATGACTGCATCATATCCTAGCTCGGGCAATATCACAGATAATAGTACTCAGATGAAGGTTATACAGGTTGGGCTACTAAAGGCTAAAGTTTTGCAAGTATCCTATGGACGCCATCCCCCAACTGTCAGCATAATCGAAAAGCACATGCAGGATCTTGATAGATGGCATTCCGGACTGCCGCCCTTCTTGACACTGAACGCCCTTATGTCCGGCAACGGTATGCCCCTCACAACCTCACAAAGAGAAGCAGTATTCTTGGCTCACGCCCTCTGGCTCGGTACTGTAATCCTACTACATCATCAAATCCTTGTTGCCACAGCAGATGCAAACGCTTTAGGGCACTGGCTTCTCGAGGATATCGACCGTGCGCAAGCAGAAATATATCACATGCGCTGCGTTGACGCCGCCAGATCTACCATCCGCATCTTCGTGCTCCTTGGATTCGGGACCAAAGACTCAGGCATGAACATCCGTTGCTGGCTGTCAAATTTTGAGATCTTTACTGCTTGTGCTGTACTCCTTTACAGCATAGCCTCACATATCTCATTACACAAATTTGACGGGTCAACCCTGGCAGAAGATCTGGATCGAGCCAACCGATGCATTCAAATGCTCAGTGCTGCTGGTCGCATTGACCGCGTCAGTGAGAGACTCCACGATGTGGTGGTCAAAATGTGTCAGACGCTTGCAGAGCTCCATGAAAGCACCTGGAAATTCGACGACTACTTTAGTGGGCTGCCGAGGCCACAGGGTTGCCAGCAGATAGTGGCTGCATCAATGGCTCACGGAACTGTCTATGCTACAAGGTCAGGAGACAAGATTTGTCCGTGCTTGATTGCGGAAGAACTGGTCAAGGAAGGAGCTAACATCTTGAGAAATCCATTCGGACATGCAAAGACCGTGTGTCCCGCTCTGCACACGAGGGGCTCTGACCGGCAGTCCGCAGATTGGTGGGAGTTCCCAAATTGACACCGCATTCGGTCAGTTTTCTTCACATTAGGGACATCACAGTTCGACCCGAAATCAGGTCACGTGTAGACTGTCGAGGCCAATCAAGCAGAGATGTGATGCGCGACCGAGGCTGAGGGCCAGCCTGGCCGTTCTGGTCAATATGCCACACCCACGACGATTGGACCCTGCGATGAGCTGGCAGGCACTATCGCGACTCAACGTGTTGCAAATTTCGCAAGCGTCCTTCAGGAGGCCAACCCCAACCCCAACACCCTCCGTCCATTCATTTTTTGCGCCGTCAGTCCATGAGCCTAGCTTTATTTGCTGAAGATCAGATACCTAATTTGGAGTGACGAACATTCCATGTTTCGAGCTTTCTGCCATCGCATGGCAGATATATGTTATATGAGATCCGACGTCACTGTGACAGGGATCAAGCATTATCCAAAAGTGTGGAACCAAGGACACCCAAGACAGGGATCCATGGAACTGCGCACCCTACAAAACATAAGCGCCCGGCAGTAATTCCAAGCGCCAAGAGAAGCGAAGAGAGTTGTACAAAGCTTGAAGACCACATGCATGCAAAACGTATCACAACTAAGGTCATTATCAGCGCAATCTGCACTGTTTGGTAGACCATTTATTTACCCGAAAGCCAAACCCAGTACATCCGTAAATCCTTCGAGGTACATACTACCGCACGATATCTGCCGTGCATAGACACAAGTCGCAGACTCCGGATGCAGTAGTATCAATCAGAGCGAGGCCTATGAAGAGGCCTTTCCTCGACGAGCAGCAGAAGGCGCGGCGAATGGCCTTCTGTAATCAGCTATTGTACACATTACGGACAGGCCCTGAAAACTAAGCCAGAGTAAGTCCCACACCCTCACAATGCACAACTACGAAATGCAACACTGTTTTCTCGACGTGTTTTTGTGATATATCGTATATTCAATTGACCATCATTCAACCTAGAAAGACGATCGTGAAGAAGTCGAACTCATGCTCGAGTCTTTCGGCAGTTGTCCATTTGCGTCCACGGCACTGCTGGCTGCGCTCCGCCGCCTCAGGGAGCGACAACACTGCTCCATCTGTTGCGTTGTGTGTTGATGCATCATGCGAGAATATGATGACATAGCGCCCACTGGATCTTCTGATTCGTAGTCGAAGGTAATGTGGGCTGGGCTGGTAATATAGTCGACTGAGGAAGGCATTTTGACTGGTGCTGATTTATTTTGGCTTGCTGCTAACATGTCTCTTGCTTTGAGTGAAGGCGATGTGTTTTGTTGTGGATTTGAAGGGCAATACGTGGTAGGGATGCTCGAGCGGTGAATGATGGGAAGAAAACAAAAACTCACGGGCGGACTTTATTGTCTATTCACCAGGTGGCCCCGGGGGACGATGTTATGTACAACCACTTAGCGTCACTGCAGGCCAAAGAATGGAGACCAGCACATGCACGGGACATCGCATCCCCCAGACATCTGCGTCACAAAGCGCCTGCAACTACAAGCATGATTTCGATCAGCAGAGCCTCTCCGAAAATCGAACGAATCATGCCTCGGAGTGCGTCTTTAGCGCATGCGCGAGGTAGCTGAGCGCCAGACCCTGAGATTTTCATGCCATGCAGTGACACTTTTGCACCCGCGACGCCAGGGTTTACAAGGTGTTTGTCTGGCTTTGCTTGATCTCGAGCCATGGAGAACGAGTGCATGTTGCGTTGCTTTATGTACAGCTAGTCTAGAACTCTAACATGATTGCAGGTTTGCTTCAGCTTACGATCGGTGCTGGAATAGGCGATGTTATCACAAGCCGTATGGAATCGAAGAGGTTACAGAGAATATCGATTGATTGATCGAAAAGAGATAGGTTCGCCATGGGCGCAAATGCTCGTACAACGGATATGTTCTCCGTCTACGCGCTCAATGCGTCATGAAGCATTGTCCAGAAGGTGATTTGGACACCCGGTATGCTCGTCAAGGTAATACAATGTTGACAGATGATCGAGATTATTGTCCAAGTATTACCTCTGATGGGTTCATTTGCTCGGCTTCCAGTCATCCAGTTTGCGCTGCTGGTTGACGACTGTGAACATTTATTTCCTAAATGGGGAACCTCACTTTCTCTTTTGGACACTATCTCGATCCCGATTTCGATTCCAATCTTAGTGAATATACTACTGGTGTAAACTTGATCCGGACTCCTTCACCCCGCCTCTGTGATCAAGCTATGCCTCTTCTACGCATTCATACCTTGTGCTTACTCATCTTTGGTGCTCCAAGATTACTATCGTCAGATGGGACGAGTTCACGAGTGGCCAGCTCGCTCCGTCGGCGTGGGCGAGCGGCGGTGGACTGCATATCCAGGGCGACGTGTGGAGCAGGGTACAGGAAATCTTCCCCGGAATAGGGGCCGAGGTGGACATGGCAGAGACAGTTTGTCTGGACAAGGTGAAAGGGGGGGTTCTATGCCGCGAGAGGCAGTAACCACAAGCGAAACAACCACAGGTCCAACGAGACACAAAGTTCGCGCACCTAGTAGTACATCATAACGCATCACAATAGTTCAATTATAGTAGTGGTAGCCTGCATATTATCGGCTTCTTGCTAGCCTGCTCTCTTCGTGAGCTTCACCTAACAGTACTGACCGCTGACGATCTTCTCCTTGACCCTCGACCATATCTCTATTCGCTACGATCGAGCAAAAGGATAAAGAAATTTTAAACTTGCGTACTGATAATACAAAGCTCAGCACTCGAGTTAATGATTGTATTACACAAAACGAAGGAGCACAACGAGATCTTGCTCAAGCTAACAAAGAAATTAGTGAGCTTCTAGCCAAAATTAAGGAAAAGGAACAGACTACACAAAAACACAAGGAAAAATTAGCCGAACAAGGATCCAAGATTAAGAGCCAAAACATAGAAATAGGGGCGTTGCAAAAGAGTATGACAACCGTTCAAGCAGAGCTGCAGCAAAGCACAGAAAACCTTAAGAGCATAAAGGCCTTCGGGCTGGCTCTCCAAGAAGACAATACCGATGAAGCGTAAGTTTCAGCAGCCGGCACAAAGCGCGTTCTAAAACTTAGTTAGGTTCAACCAGTTCAACGAGCTCTGGAGGCGTTCCGTCGACGCTGTACGCTCGTGTTTCGCCACTGTTTTACGTCCAAGAGTTCTCCAGGTACGACTTTGACTCGACATCTGACTGGCTTAAAGCTTAACGATCTACAGGACGAACCAGCTTGGGAAAACCTGACGAGAAGCGATTTCGTCAACCACCGTGTGCGTCTGCCTTTTACGAACAGTGTTCCAGCCAAAGCGCTCCGATGTACAGTGGTTCTGGCATCTATTTCACAATTATTAGTTCCTGAAATATTTCGTGTGGTGCACTTCATAGATGAAGACACGGAACTTCGTCAAGAACTATACTTCCTCGCACAAGACAATCCAGGCAAGGAGGCTTTCTTACGTGCTCTACTTATCTCTCTCAACGATCAGCAAGAACGTGATTTGCATATCAAGTTTGCTACACAACAGACTTATAAACAAGTCAAAGAATTACTGGAGCCTGATATAGCGGAGAGATTTCGAGCAAATGTGGAATCCATCTTCAGAGACGCTGCACATCTTTGGAGGAGGCTACAAGCGAACAAAAGACATTACGATGCCGACTTGGAAATTCCGGACGATCAATCGTTAGTCTGGAAAGCCATACAGCTCTCGAATACGGAATTGAAGATCGATGAACAGGACGCGACAATGAAAGCTTTCTCTCCTGACGAGGTTGAGCTTCGTGTCTTCCCTCGCGTATATGTTGTTGGACAGAGGGAGGACGTTCCTGTATTTCCAGGACGAGTCCTGCAGCAATCACAAACAACGGCAGCGAGGCAGGAGATTGAGCAAGCGCAGAGCAGTACACCGTCCACAGGGAACACCACAGCCAAGGTAGAAAGAAGGAGAATGTCGCTCTACATGAAATCACAGTCTCAAGAGCAGAATGGTGGAGCTTTTTTAGGATCAAACGCTGTGCGGGCAAAGTCTTGAGCGTGTAACTGAGCTCTAGAGGATGACTGCTTTGTATAGTAGCATTAAGGCTGATAATAGAAATGCGCTTGCATAGGTCAAATGTGCTCATGCTCCTAGCGTCAGTTTGTGGTCGAGACGCCTGTACCTTTACAAGTATTGTACGGAGGGTGCTTGAAATCTATGGATGTAATGAAGGTGATAATACATTAACTCAGCCGACCTATTCGTATGAAGTTTCGTGCAAATATGGTCCGCCTTCACAATATGACCCTTCGTCCTTGACTCAAATTGAAGCCTCGATTCTGGGCCGCTCATGGAGATTTCTTTTCTTTATCCTGCGCTTCTGTCTATCCCCTCACTCAGGATCGACTCCTTCGATACGGCTATCATACATAGGTTCGCTACCAAGAAAGAAGACCAAACGTCCGCAAGCTCCATTCAGAATGGCTTGTTCCACTGCCTCATGTATTGTCATTCCCTCGTACTGCGTTGACTCAATTCAGCAATCCCAGCCATAAGCCACGTAAACGCTGTGGGGAAAGGTACGGTCCAACTCTCTTTCAGCCAATGTCCAGTGGAGGAAGATGGTTGTACAGACAGTCCAAGAAGCAATAGCCCAGTGTTAAGGAACACTACACTGTCATGTGCTAGAGAGCTTCCCTTTAGAGCCACACTTGGCCCCTAATGCTATGCTTGATAACGTTGTTAATGTCGACGTCGATGTGCGCGCCCGGGTAATGCTGAGACTCTGTCCTGTGTAGAGCTTAAGTTCACTATAACTACCGGGCCCCGGACCTGGGTACGGCATGGGTCAGGTCTTGTCCCTCAAACTTTGGAAAGCATAACCGGACCCCGGACCTGACCCCGGACAGTAGCCATGACGTCGCTTTCTCAGCACTCTCAATCGAAACAAGTTAGGCGCCCAATACAAGAACGTTTACGACTGCTAACTGCTATCTTACCACTAGCAATTCAATAGTTTGTCGCCGAACCTGTCTGATGAACTGTTTCTAACGAGTGGTCGCAGTGTGCGAGAAAAAGATGGGCCACTGGGTGGTGTGTAACCACCAATACTTCTTGGACTATCTGCACTGTCAAACATCCAGAAATCGACCCGATCAAGCTTATTGCGTCCCACCACCAGGTCACCTTCGTGAGAAGCGTTTTGATCAACGATGAAAAGTTACATCTTTATGCTCTAGTGAGCCAAGTCAATTTCTTACAGATTCTGCCGTCGAAGCTCCATATCACGACCAATGCTGTCAGACCAGAAGCAGAGATCACCAAAGGCATCACGAAGAGAGTAGAAGTAAATTGCACACCTGTTACACTTAAGACTTTCCTGCCCTCTCCTTTGAGGGCCACCAGCCCGTTGAGGATTACTGCTCGGTAAGGTGCTGTCAACCAGGCCTCGGAAGGGGAGTGATCCTGTCTGCTTACCAATTATGATTACGTCCTCTGACGTTGCCAGTGTGACCAAAAGCCTGCGCGGTCGACTCTTCCACGTCTGTGTGACCAGTGCGTAGGCTGGAAACTCATTGCCAGCACAGTGTGTTAAACCACGAAGACCTCCAGATTCAAAGTCTTTGAGGTCAGGCATCGTGTATGAATATCACTAAACTAGCTCTATAGGGGCAAACTTGGTGTCCTCCGCCGCCTCTCCGTCCATAATACCATCAACATACGCTTCGCTGACCAGCTGGTACACCCCACTAGTTCGACGACGAAGAATGAAAGGGACCTGAGTTCCCTTGATAAGTGCAACGACGTCGCCTTTTTTGACATGTTCGGAGCTCAGGACCAAATGTCCCTTTCTGGTGACGAACGGAAGTCGCCCTAAACTCTTTCCGATGATTTCCGAATTTAGTCTTGTGTCTGCCACGGTCCTGCCCTGAAAAATTCTTTTTATAGCTTTTGTGGCTAAGAACTGCTGGACATCCAACTTAATATGTTTTTCCGTGACACATTGTATACCATTCTTCACAAGCACTATAGCGTCAGAAAAGCGATCGTCTCCGATCCTTACCAGTTTGGCGTCTCGACTATACCCGACACCGGCGATCGATGTTCTCGCTGCTGCACGTAGACGGTCTCTAAAACTCTCGTAAAATTGCTCTTTATGATACGTCAAGCGGAGGATTTCGACCAGCCACTTCTTCGGCCACGACCAGGTCTCGGAAAGCGGCACTTCGTGGCTAGAAGCTCTTCCGGGAAACGATCCGGCCGCGTCAATCTCATCATACACTCTGCATACCACTGATATTCCCTGGATTGACCCATTCATTCTCCTGATAGTAATGTTTGAACGGCTCCGTTCCTCTCCAGACGCTCTAAATTTGGGATACAACGTGACGTGGTCATTTTCCACGTCCTGTAGCATATCAGTTGCAGATCGAGACCAATCTGGGACCCAGGAAGGTAAGCTAGGCTGCAACTTCGGGGTTTGACAACCTGAGAGGAGTGACATATGACCTTGTTGAAGCAAAGCTGTCATAACCGCTGTGTAGACCTCGGCACAGGTCTTGGTATAGTCGGGAAAGATGTCCCTTCGTCTCAAATCCTCTCGGTCGGATGCCAGGCTCAAGAGAGCGAATATCTTGTCTCGTGGATCTGTCGACTCGAAGTGGTGAGGTCCGTGACGACGGAGATTGATGCTTCCAACACAGGTCGCACGGAGAAGGGCTGCTAGCGGGAATCGTTCATATCTATATATTCTCCACGAAGATAGCATGACGTTAGGTTTGTGATGGAAGGGTCTGGTGATGATTGCGAGATGATACTTGGTGAATGATGGTGCATCGTTGAGGAACTTCTGCGTGAGGATCATCCAAAGAGCCGCATATGCATTGATAGCTGCACTGCATCGACGTCGACTGATTCTTTTAGTTCCACAAACCAACTCTGCATTTTCTGGGAGGGTGATTTCCTGCAAAACCCATATCCGTCCCCACCATGGTCGTGTAAAGAGGCGCTGCATCCCAGCTATCGGTAACAGGTTGTCTTGTTGGTGCCACCCACTTATAGAGTAGAAGAGGCTGTCCAATTCTCGGCGATGTATGATACGCAGGTTGCCGTTCTCTGTTGCTATCACGACATCCGGATGCTTCAAATTATGATCTGCAACTTTTTGGAATGCCAAACTTCTCCAAATCTCTAGATGATGGCCTTCCACACTATCAATTCCACAGGCCTCTGCTTTCTCGCCAAAGGTGTTCAAATAATCCATGATGTGATCGCTATCACCGTCTGCAACCCCGAGCCAGGCAAACACTTGTGTAGCTTGTCGATAAATGTCCTTCATGAGCTCAACTTGCCAGCCTTTCTCTTCGTCATTGGTTTGGTCGATGCAGAGAAAGTCGATCCAGATAACCAGACACCTGTAAGGAGGTCTAAGCGCCATCATCGCATCGTAAAGGTTTGCTGTTACGAAAAGGGGCGAATCTTCGACGAATATTACGCGCTTGCTCTCTCGATTTCCCCATACGTAGGACAGAGCTACGTACTGTGGCTTTTTAGGAAGGCAGGCATGAAAAATATGACCGGCAGGTATGAGTTTGTGCTTTTCATTGTGAGCTTGCGGTAGAAGTTTCAAAAGTCTAATTTCGTTATTGGAACGATCCAGCGGACGGTATTGAACCGCCATAACGTAGATATGGCACGAAGAAACACGGACAAGGATATCGAGGGCGAGGCCAACTAGCGCAAACGATTTGCATTTTGAAGTATGTATGTGCTCGTTGGAGCGTGCGCTTCGAAAGGTCAAGTATGCGACCACCAAATCGAGACCTTTGATGTGAAATTACTCATTGCTATAAAGACCGCCAACCGGTGTAGTTTGTGCGGAGACTAATAAAACGTGAGATGCGGGGCGTTGCGACGTGGCATGAGACTAGTTTGCTTGTTCCGAATACGGCACAGCCTTGATTCCCGTCTTGGACGTTTTGATGATTTTCTGGCGCTCCTGAAAGGCTCGAGGTAAGAACAATTTGTTTATCATTTAGGGATTGAGCAATACCACGGCATTCACAGCCTATCTGGTCTCTAAATCAAGACTTATAGTAAGGCATTTCTGTCACTATGCAGAGAAAGCCTACCACGGACCATGGAGCAAATTCGCCGAGTTGTTGTACTCGCTTTTGCGTCCCTTGAAGGCGTCCGGCTCGATCTGCGGTGTCTGCCCAGACCAACTCTATGGAAAACTATTCATGCTCGATCAGCATCTGTACTACCTTGTCGTAGCCGCGAGCTGATGCCGCATACAGTGCAGTGCCATACTGTCCCCCTCGAGAATTCACATCAGCATTTGCATTGAGCAGCACCTGCACCACCTTCTCGTGTCCATGGTAAGATGCTGCATACAATGCACTGCCGTAGTACCCTGGAGCGTTTACAGCTGCTCCTGCATAAAGCAGCATCTGCGCTACCGTTGCTTGGCCGGCCACTGACGCTGCTTGTAAAGCGTTTCCATATTCTCCTCCTTGAGCATTCACACATGCTCCCCCATTAAGTAGTATCTGCACCACCTTCTCGTGTCCACCGCACGATGCCGCCTGCAGTGCAGTGCCATACCTTCCTCCTTGAGTATTTACGTCAGCTCCGCCATCAACCAATATTTGCACCACCTTCTCGTGACCACGGTATGATGCTGCCTGCAATGCATTGCCGTAGTATCCTCCTCGAACACTGACATCAGGCTTCTGACGCAACACACCAGCAACAATTTCTGGTATGCCAATAGAAGCTGCATAGTACAGTGACGGGGCCAAATCATCCACCGTTATTAATAGGTCTGAGTATTCCCAGTCCCTATCCATGTTATGTAGTTGTACCCACGTCAGCAAATGACCGCCATCAACAGTCAAAAGTCTCAAAGCAAGGTCCAGCAAATTCTTACTATACCAAATCTCACTTCCGCGCATGTGTTGCCACCAGTACCGTGCCGCATACTCAGCCATAGGGTACTCTTGAAGGATTTCTTCGGTCAAAGGTGTCCTTTGGCACAAGTCGAGTAGGTACTGTAGACAGACTTCAGCCATAATCATGTGGCAGCTGTCAGCTCGAAACTCCGGTAGCGTGAATTGCGATTTGCTTCCAACGGATTGTTTTCCTGCAAGTACATCCTTACCTGCCAGGAAGTCCCGGACGGTTTCGTGGATGAATTGCACGACTGATGATTCTGACAGCGTCAGCTCCACCAGGCCACGCGAGCAGTGCAGAAGATACCGGGCCAGCGTATCTGGTGCAGGTGTTGTGCCGCCACTTTCCTCAAATGAGCAAGTCTGTTGTATAGCAGCATACAGCTCGATTGAACGTAGTGGTCGTAGTGAGAACAGCACCCACCGGATGAGGGTGGCACATTCATTTGACACATCCTCGGCGTGCCGAGACAAGATACTAGCGAATACGTCGTGCAGATCTGGTGGAATTTCGTCCAGCTTGTTGAGTTTGGCTGTCAATTCCTTCCCTTCGTCGTAGACTTTGTTAAGTATAGGGACGATTAGGACAACCCAGAGGAAGAAGCTTAGGTTCATTAAATGCTACGATAAAGCAAGGACTACAGGGCTTACTGAGAGTAATATCCGCTCAGGCTTCTACGCAGCAGGTATTACACCACTTAATGCACATAAATTACTGGTCTCTAAGTGGTGTCAATCGACCGTACCCCCTTATCGTCCTTCTCTATCTCCACCAATTCAAGGCAGCGATACGAGTCCAATTACTACTCCTAGGAACCGTCGACACTTTCGCGACCTCCAAAGTACGTTCGTGGACAGTAGAACCACTGCACGGCCCGTACGAACGCTGCTATTCAAGGCAAGTAAATGGATGGACCAATTGGAGGCACAGGTCGCTACGCAGCGACAGCAAATTGATGCGCAGCAGGCCCTGATCAGTGAATTCAACCGTAGTAAGGCTAAAAGAGTGCCAGTCAACCCGAATAAGGCATTCCGCGATATCGACGATATCGCTGCCGCCCTTGCGGAGGAGGCACGTAAAAATGCTGATCTGGCCGCTAGGAAGGGCAAAAAGAAGGCGAGGACTGCTAAACAACAGGCAGCATCAGGCCAGTCTGTGCAGTTGGGCAGTATGGAGTCTATGACACATGTATTTAGTATCTACGATAGTTTTACGCAGTCCATCAATGCGGACGAGAATGATTAGGTGTGTGGCTGTGGAGTCCGCGTAAACTATCCTCTCCGCGCATGATTTGTGACAATTAGCCTGAACTCAAATATCACACGCTAACTTCCAGCCACCTCACTGTCGACAGCGACAGCGACCTCAAATAGCAACTTCTGACAATGACAATCATATCATTAGAACCGCCTTGACTTGCTCTATCTATTGATACTGATTCTGTTATAGAAAATGACCTCTATTAATGCCCAGCAGCGATATGATATCTTCGTTGAAACTCACGATGTAGCAACCGCGTCAAATAACCCAACCCGGACGCCTAGAATCGCAAATATCACAGAGGAATCGGCTCGAGAGCAAATTGACGCAGTATTGCCCTGTTATCGACCTCCTATAGATGTGCCCTACAGACCGTTTGGATTGAAAAGCACTGTCCACGGCTCGCTGTCGCCGTCGGCACTGTTTTTGCTGTTTTTCGGCCGACCACTCGACCTGCTGCTGTATCATACCAATATCGCGATACAGGGTCAGTTATGGAATGACCACCCTGTTAGGCCGATCCTCGAGATCGAGATGAAGCGGTGGCTACCTTGTCGCATTGATTTGGCCAAATTTGGACCCAGGAAAGCCAGTTTTCGTCATTTTTGGTCCTCAGGGAGGTTGTCAACCAAACTCCTCTCCCTCAACCGCTTTCTCACGATCGAACGCTTCATCTGTTTAACAAACGCGACAGAAGCGCCCTCCGGAGGTGGTCCGTGGTATTGGAAGGTCCAAAGTGGCCTGGAAAGTATACAGCAGGCATTCCAGACACTGCTACTGCCCTCTAGTCATATTTGCGTTGACGAGTCTTCAATCAAGTTCCACGGACGGACGAGGGAAGTCTACGATTTGACGCATAAGCCAGCTAAGCGAGGCTTCGTAGTTTACACGTTGACGAGCCACGGAGGTCTAATACATGATTTTACAGTGGCTTCCCGGCAAAGTGGTATCGAGGGGGTGGAGGAAGGACTTACGATTAATCTAGCTACTAGGACGACCAGACGGCGAAAGCAAGGTGCTACGGGGGCGACAGCGACCGAAGTACACCTTCCACCCATCAAGGCGATGGTATATAACCTTTGTGACCGCCTAAGATCACGAGATCGATATCAACCGTTCGTCTGCTTCCTCGACAACCTATTTACGGACGTACCACTCGCAAGGGCACTGATATCACTCGGTATTGGGATCTGTGGAACCACGAGGAGGAATACACCAGGTTTTCCAGCATTACTACTTGCTATCAAGTATAGATTTCCACGGTTGCTACCAGACAACACCATTTCGACCCAAGCCGTGGACGATATCGTCAACTGCATTGTCTGGAATGACCATTTACAAGGTAATATCGTGTCCTTCATTAGCACAGTCCACCGTAATAACGCCTGGTTACACACCTCTCGCAAGTGTAGTGGTCTACATCCAACCAGACACACTCCGGGTGGCTTTCAATTAATCGATATCGACCAGCCGGCTATTACAGTTGACTACAACACCTTCATGGGTTCCACAGACAAGGCGAACCAATACAGGGCATATTCAACAGTGCGAGTAGCCGGCCAGCCTTCAAAGAGCAAGAAAATACTCGAATTCATGATCGACAGCTGTCAAAATAACGCCTTCCTCGTCTGGCAGCGATACCAACCTCCGGATCATATTAATAGCCGCAGCCACGAGTATTTCATCAATGAACTGGTCGAGGGACTACTTCTACAGCTAGGGAAGGTTCATACACCTGTCCATCGCAGCAACCGCATATACTGTGCGTGGAAGGACTGTCAACCGCGAGGGTATACCCAGAGGACGCCCCTCGGCGAGATCATCAACTCCACGGGTCAATTTCGAGGTAGCAAGACGTATGACTACTGTCAGGAGTGTATGAAGGCGCTATGCATTGAAAGAGGTTGCTGGGGCAGCTACCAGGACGCCCACAACCTTATAATGAGACCAGAGGACCGTCGATAGCAAGGGGAGGGTAGCGAGGGCAAATAGCCGCTGCTGCGCTGCTGCGCTGCAGTTTTGTGACACCACGTTTAGTCTATACAAGATGATATTGCAGCCTCACATGGGCAATGTCATAGCAAACCGCGATCTTGATAATACATAATATGATACCATTGCTGTACGGACTTCTCATACAATTTACTATGGGAGGGGCGTATTAAAGTGGGGCGCGCTAATTGTCACAAATCATGCGCGGAGAGGATAGACCACGGAAACTATATACGTCACGTTACTGCTACAGTATCACCACTTTCGGAGGTCGTCTCTCTCAGCATCGTCCACCTTTCGATCTACCGCCGCGGCCAATGAACATATTCGAAAGGCACTTCAGAGAACAAGCGCAACCAAGGAGGTGCAGGTGGCGGGAGTTGTTGGCCCTGCCGTTGTATTGAGCAGCGTGAGCGCGAAGCATGACGACAGGATGATGAATATGAGCTTCCCAGACCCCAATACCTGAATCGAGAAAAGTTTTGATCAACTTTGAGGGATTTGCAGAAAGCCGGGACAGGTCACTGAAGATGCTATATCCGATAATAGGCCTGAGCATGAGGCCCTGCACCGTTCTACTGCTCTACTTCCTTCCTGCAATGGCGGAGAGTCTCTGTCGCTAGAGGAATACGCTAGCTTGGGAAAAGTTATCGTATCGCACGGGCTAGATGTCACTTTCGACGCCGAACGCTTTTGGATCAGCATCTCGAGACCTTCCCATCATCCACAGAGAACAACCGTGAAGGGGGCGAGACCGGTCATCCTGTCATCGTCTACCCCAACGTAAAGAGCGTGGCTGGCACTGCAATATCCTTACGCTTGCTACTTTGGAGCAACACTACAATATTCTTAGCACATGTCTTCCATGCAGGATTGTCTTCGTCGAATGGGGCGCCATCGGTCGTCTGGTCGCCACCAACGAAAGGCTGGCGGATCTATGGACGACTGAGACATCTGTATGTTTAACCGTGGCCAATGGGACATTTTCGCTTTCTGGTGGGCTTCGGTAGTTGCGTACAACATCTTCAAGGAATGTAAACTTGGTCGAAAACGGAGTACGAGAATCAATGCAAATTGGGAAACGAATGAGCTGATTGGAGCTCTTTGAACAGGTGTTCATGGAATCGAGGACTTTGCTACATGTATGTAGGTGAAAGCGCCTTAATTGGTCAAAGCACTGTCACTAAACTGGCTCTCGTAAGGCTACAGTATCTGACTGGCCAGTCTGCTGGGCTAGGTGAAACAATGCCAGTACTTGTTATATGATGAC
Organism: Neophaeococcomyces mojaviensis; assembly: GCA_030247915.1. Classification (NCBI taxonomy): domain Eukaryota; kingdom Fungi; phylum Ascomycota; class Eurotiomycetes; order Chaetothyriales; genus Neophaeococcomyces; species Neophaeococcomyces mojaviensis. The sequence continues at coordinate 41,984 of JAPDRQ010000184.1, forward strand.
GACCGTCATTGATGCTAGGCTTGCAGTGCCGTTGTGCTCGGCTGGCGAGGTAGAGAATCTGAACGCAGGAGGCCATGCTTCTGACCCGGAAAATGCTAAGCCCTCAGGCTGAAACTGACCCGCGACAGTTCGTGGTGCCTGACTCGAAGCACTCTATGCTATGGCTTCCCCCGTACGTACATCTGCTCCGCCTCGTCCAGCTTGCCTTGATCAGCGTACAGACTGCCGAGATTGTTGACCGATAACCAGTCATTACCGTCGTTTCCCCCCGATAAGCTAGATTTCGCTCTTCCCCGACCATCATTTCCCCAAAGCTGGTGATCATTTTGGACGAGGAGGTCTTTGGTCACAAATACATTTTCAACCATCTAATCGCTTGTGCGCGGGCGTCTTCAGCCCTCGACGTCTCAACCTCATTTCCGCGGCTCGCTCTCACAACGAAACCGTGAGTGCATCCCTCGTAGATTTGAATCTCGTAGTTGTAGCCCCTTTCCCCGTCACCACTACCGAGTTGTTGTCTCAAGGCAGCCTCAGTCTGCCTGACTGCTTCTACTTTGAGAAACTCATCTTCGTCTCCAATGGCCATGGAAAACGGGACATTGTAAGTGCGAACAGCATCAATGATCATCTCAGGTGTCTTTAAATCGTACGGATGACCACAGAACTGCACATCGATCAAGCTTTCGGGGCGTCCTTGGGCGCGGGGCTCTTTGCAGAGATTCGTGCTGCCCCAGCCGCCCCAACAGAAGCCTACGACGCCTAGTTTAGCGTCGAGAGGAAGCTCGACTCTCACGGCACGGACAAAGGGTAGGATACTCGTGGTGTACGCCTTCTGCGGAGCAGCCCAGAGCTTGAATCGAGCTCCCAAATACACGATCGTCATCTGGGCCCAGATGAGTCTCAGCCATCCGAGAAGGTTCCATGCAGGCACGTCAGCCTTTCGCGTATCGCCAGCGTACATGAGAGCAAGAGGCGCGGGACCCCCCGGAATGACGTCGGGGACAAGGACTCTGCACCCTGTCTCGGCAACTAATCTGTCGGCGAGGAGTTTGGCGTTGACGAGGTTAAGGCCAAAGGTATCGGAGAGGTACACGATGGTGGAGACACTCTCCGTGGAGCTCGACAGCGGTGGGGTCACATAGCAGGTTTTGCCGTGGAGAACCGACGTCGCACCTGTAGGTTCGCCTTCATGGACGACGCCCTGAATACAGGTTGAGCAGGACATTATTCGCCAGATGGGTCTCGAAGTGGCTTTTTCGAGCTCGATAAATGTGGGGAAGTCAGATTAATCCAGGCCAAACGGCAATACCGGAAGTCGCACAATGGTTAGGCGTGATGAGGTGTCGTGTCTTTCAGGATCGGTCACTGTTGGCGGATTGAGGGCTCTCTAGAAAAGAGTTGAAAGGGAGACGGTGCGAACATGGGGAAGTTTCAGATTCAGCTCACATGGCTCGAGCTCAGCTGAAGGCTTCAGCCAAGGTTCTCATTCCGCAACCGCCGCAGCATGGTAGTCTTTTGTAAAACACGTGAAAACTTCTTGTGCATCCTTCGGATTCGGCATTAGCCACTGTCCTTGAAAATGTGGCTGAAGATTGGAGTTGGATGTGTCACAGCCACTGCGGTTGCACTGCCTGCCAACATCATGTCGGCTGTAGCTTCGTGGTCAGGAGTCGACCTGGCCTCCCAGCTCACATTCTCGGTTTCAAGAGCTTTACATCCGTCGAGGTAGGCTTTCAGCTTGAACGGCAAGAGAGCCCTGCTCAAGTAATGACAGCTCCAAATACGCGATTGCAAGGAACAGGTGTCCCAATGCACGCTTCGTTTCTTGTCTATAGGACTCATTCGGAGACAATTGAGGACCTTAGGGAAGCAGAGCTGTGCGTAACGAATACGAGTGAATTGGGTCCATGCAAAGTTTATCTGAACAATGGTACCTGCTAAAACAATAAACAATATCGTGATTCCCAGAAGGTGAATGAGATCCAGCGTCTTCTCCAATTGCCTGCAAAGATGTCTGTAAACGATTACAATCCCATGGGCATTACCGTCGTCGCGGCTTTCGCGAACTACGCAAACAAATACGAGAAAGGCACAGGTTCATACAAGATAGCAAGCTCTTCAACCAATACCCGTGCGGCAACTTGCTCGCAAGCTGATCCTTACATCCCTCAATCCTTCGGTCGCCGTTGTGCACCAAGCCTCGATGATTGTGACTAAGCCGCCCGATTAGTGGACGAGTATGTCCCATGGGCCACGATCAAATACGTCGACGAATCCATCGCCCAGCAAGCATCTCTTCATCAACAACGACTAGATAGGTGGATATGTAGCCCTAAGCAAGTTATACTAACTGGAGCTCAGTCTCACAGCCCATCCAGCAGCAAGAGGGAACGTTCCTGCGAGTAAGGACGCACAGCAGTGCACCCAGATGGACTTTGTTAGATGACTTAGGACGAACGGCAAACATCAATTAGCAACATGAAATAGTATGCAGGTATATAATTTTGTACGTGGTCCGTAGTGAATCATCGTTCATCTACTAATCTTTCTAAGGACTGCCTTGTCGCTGTACCGAACTAAGAATCAAAGCCAGTATTGGCACAAACACCCTTCAAAGAGGCAACCACATCACTATATGAGTGTGGACTCCTTACCCAATAGTGGCAGGACAAGTGGACATCGGAATGAGTGGAGAAACAGGCATAGCTGAAAGATGCTGGGCCGCTGCATAGCCTTTCTTGTATCGTCCAGGTACCCAAAGAAGTTGCGGAAAAATCTTTCTTCTATCTCGAAGTCTTGCTCGTCAATGTTGCTACAACCACTAGCAGCAGTAACCCCTCTCTCCTATCGACAATAGGTTCGCGCTTATCCAACCCGGCGTGGTTGCGTTCACATCTTTCACGTTCGCAATCGTGTCGTTGAGCAACCAGCAGTTTGCTCCCAATCCATTGACCGCATCGTTCAGAGCGGCATTCCAGCTCAGGCTATAGCATAGGTTCTCAGCACCAGTCCCCTGGCTGTTTTGCCTGCCATACCAGATCTGGAACGCATTGAAGCTATCACAAGCTCTCATGCAGTCTTCCGGGGAGTAGGTGACTATGCCGAGGATATGCGCTGTGAGTTGCTGTAGTCAGTAGAAGTATGTCATGATGGGATAGACCGAAATGATTGCGTAAGTTATATACAATTCAGGCAACTGGGCATTCGAGCTTCGGCTAACAGAAGCGGGTAGCACACGTAGGATATCAGTAGCGCCAGCCACACCTACACTTTTCTTGGGACGTTGACCGGGTTTGCTGGACAGAAAAGGTGTACAAATGACATGTAGCTTGCTATGAATCATTGAGACCATGGAAGCTTGAGCCACGTCCGCTGTGAAGCTCATACGGCTTCTGAAATCGTAGGATTTGACTTTCACTGCCACCGTGTCTGCTACTCCCCGCCCTAGACAACATCATATGCTGCTCCTGATACTTCAATGCACTTCCTCCCTTTCGAAAAGCCACGCTTTGCAGCAGGAAGTCACGGTTCTTACGCGCTAGCGGTATGTATAAATGGTTTACAGCTTGCCCCTCTTTCAGCTGGAGCAAATGCAATTACATTGGTTATGCTTTCTCCGCGGAAGCCAGACCCTAGCTGTAAAACCTCCTGACAGGTCGTTGGTATTAGTTACAGAATAATGGCTACTGCGTGACGTCCGGGGGTTCGTACGGTAATATAAACACCTGCAGATCCTGTGATGTTCGCCACACCATCTGCATAGACGCCACATGCGGTCTAACTCAGGCACGGGGGGAACAATGATAGATATGCTCGGCATTTTTCGAACAGACGCCCCTTCAGCATGACCCAATGTCAAGGCAGTTTCGAAATCCCTACACATATCCTGTTGCCCAGTGCTGTCGAGGTCCCCATTGGTATCGTCGTTCATCTCGTTCCCCACTACCACTCCAAGTTCATCGTGGTCGTTGTAGCTATGATCTGCTGAGTCAGGTTCTGAATAGCTAGTCTCTTGCTCGACGAGATCCATCTCCTCGTTGGTAGCTTGGGAATGTGATTGCTCTACTTTGTCCTCTAAACCTTCCTTTCGCTGCTTTCTTTTGGAGACGCTGTGGTCAACTTTAGTGCTGTTCCTTGCATATTGATGGCTATCGATATGAACAAACGAGATGGCCTTAGGCGTACTGCCAATGGAACGAAATTCACCACGGCTAAGAGCCTTTCTTCTCTCTTTGCTCTTAAAATGAATATCATGGAAGTCTGCTAGGTGATCGAGAAGATCTGCCCTGTCGGCCGCCGCAGGGTTTTGCTGGCATCGTGGATGAGGACATGACTGTCGCGTGCTGAACTCACCTCCTCCTCTATTTCTCCAGAGCTGCGTGTCTTTGACGCAAGACGTATCCTGTATCGGCGAGGCGGTGGACCTTTCGGTACCTGATAGTACAAGGACTGTCCGAAACGAGCCCGAGATCTAAGGTGCAGCGCTTCATCTGGACTCAGCTTTTCAAAATCGTGCCATGTCTGCGACTTGTCGCAAACCTGTTGACTTTCGCAAACGGCCTCGAAAGCTTCCCTGGAAAGAAAACCCAAGATACAGGAAGGTGGAATGGAGAGATACACCAGAATACGTGAAAACGTAGCATATTGGACGGGACTATTTCTCCCAAGCTCTTTAAGCAAGCTCGTGGTGCGCTTCAATGAGTGGCCTGACCGTTGTAATTTGTGTAAATCGATGACGGCTACTTCGTAGTCTGGTTGGTTGCTGACCACGCTTGTAGCCAAGACACGAGCGGGAGAATCGACGACAGAGAGGTAAAAAGATGGTGGATCTGTGTAAAACCCCTCGATATGCTGGACAACCATGTTCCCGTTCCATACTTGATCGTATACCTTTTCTTCTGGCCTTCCACGACTGTAGAACCCTAAGTCCCACGAATAAGTTTCTGTGTCTTTCACGAACCAACGATAACCCAACCACGGTTCGTTGCCTGACCATTCATCTTTTTTCTTGTATGACGATACGTCTTGCTGTGCTTGCATTCGATCTTGATGTTGCACCAGAGCCACTGCAGCCTGCAGCTTGCGTTGCGTATCAATAAGCGCTTTCAACACTTCGTCGCGTTCATGAATGACGTCGTCATGGCGTTCTATGACCTCTGCAGGTTGTGGAGTAGCGCAGTCACGATGATTGAAACGGAGACCGGTAAATTTGAGAAATGCATTGTCTGCAATGTTTGGCATCCTTGCGCGCTAGGATGTATGGACAAGTCGCAGATGTAATGCTGTCTATCATCCCTCGACCCTAAACACGGTTGCTGCATTTCACAGGTTAGGCTGCATGCGACTCCTCACGTGATAGATATTCTGTTCATCTCAAACATTAAGACGGTTCATGAAGTGCGGTGAATTAAGCAAGGACTTAACGATGGGGCTGAATGAGATGTTTGCTTTAGAGATTTGAATGCAGGTATTAGTCAGGAGTTGTTGCTTGGCGTTAGATGTGGTTCGTCTGCTTCCAGGTCTCATCATTCATATCCTTAATACAAAATTGGTACCGTCCGGTCACAACTACCATCTGGCCCAGTGACACGGTAGAAACCGGTGTGCCGTTGGTATAAGTGTCGGTGACATCTATGGCTGTACCGGGCAGGACGTCGAGCGTCGAGATCCCAAGTTCATCCATATAGATGTCGAGTGGAGTCGTCGCATCAGGTACCTAGAGCACCAGCGCTATTGTAACGCTAGGGTTATTTTTAATGCCGTCGTTATACGGGCTATTGCTGGCGGGTTTCATTGAGGCTATCGTCGAAAGTTAATAACTCCTTTTGCAGTGTCTTGAACTGCGACCCAAAACGCAGTCTTAATTGTGTATTTCAAAGAGTGAGGCCAACATATCTTTCAATCATACGAATTTCGATCTTAGTTGGCTAATTAGTCGTACATCATCACCTGAAGGCGCTGCTCCTATTATACTTTCCGCCAACCCGAGCATCTCTCGTTCCCAGTTCGGCACTTGTGGGTTATTGCGGATACTGGGTACTCTCGTCAAGACCCAAAGCACACCAGTGAAAACAAAGCTCGGCGCTGCAACACCAAGATAGTATACGAGCTTGGGCGTGATATCGTTTCCAAGTTTCTTGACCAGTGCGAAACCTTCCCTAGCAGCGCCGGCACTGAGCCGTGCTTCCGCCCAAGTTACCCCCGACTTCCTTTTAGCAGCCGCAACGGCCGAGCTCATAACACCAAGTACCATGACGGCATGCGTGCGCAGCCAGCTCTGCATGTCAGGCTCGTGGACACATGTAATTTTGGCGGAGGAGAAGATGGCGCGCCATTCGGGTGATGAGATGATAGTGATTTGGCCGAAGCTAAGAAATTGGTGCACTAATGCTCCATCATGGAAAGATGCTGTAATTGACGGAAATCCCATTACGCAGCGTTCCTTACCCAGGACGTCGAAGTACTTATCCAGCGATGCGAAAGTGTTAAACATGAATAGAATTTCTGTTGTTTTTGGACACGCCTTAAGCGTAGCGAACAATGGCTCATCAAATTGGTGCTCAGTGATGGTAAGGAGGACGAGGTCCCAGGGTTGTGCAGTATCGAGGGATCCAACAGCTTTCACAGGAGTCTTCGCGATTTCCGTCGCTTTCTCTGACTTCTTTGCCAGGACACCACCATTTGTCTCAAGGTTTGCGAGTCGCTGGCCACGGCCTACGATTGTGACGTCGTGTCCTGCCTTGATAAGATGAACTGCAAATGCGCAGCCCACGGGTCCTGCGCCGACGATGGCAATCTTTTTCTCGTCTACAGCCATGATGCTTGAAGCCAAGGCTGAATGTGGTAGATAATGTAATTTTGTGATAATTGGGCCTTGTGAGTAGTGCACTAATTTTCGACCGAGAGCAACAAGGATAAAGGAACATTAAGGGGACGAAAAGGCCATAATGAAAGATGAATGGCTTCTTTATATCTTTAGCAGGGATAGATTGCTCGGGTGGTTGTGTTCGTCCGTCCCCGCACATATGGCTTGAGGCCTCGTCGAGTATGCGCTGATGTCATAGGGGCTATGCAAAGCATGGACTGTTTTGTAGCATTTCTATTTTCAAATTAGACATTCAAACCAGGTATGCTTAACTATCGAGGAAGAAAATACAAGATAATCAGAATAAGAAATGTGGGCGGCACTGACGGCATCGTCCTGGTCATCACAGGGGTGCATATAGACATATGAAACCGTGCCTCCGTTTCAGTTTCAGCAACAGTTTCAGCAACAGACCCCTATCCTAACAAATTTCTCGTTCTTCCATACCTAACTCCTCTCGCTCGGCAGCCTTACCCGTTTCTATGCATTCCTGAACACTGGCTCATCTTGGCTGGGATGTCTTGTGAAAGACCAGAGCTCTTGTTGAACTCTTGGCTTCTTTCGTTTTGCGCTGGTCGTATCGTCTTCTGTGATGTCAACAGCACCGGACCGTGGTGTTGATTCCAACGGTCTCTTTCCCAGTCGTTTCAAAGTCGCAGGCTCTTCAAAGTTTGCCGAGCTCATATCTGCAGCTTTTGAGAGTCTTCTTCTCCAGATGTAGATTCAAAAGGAACGCTTCGGGCAGGGCGAAGCACGAAAGACACTTAAATATTAGGCGCTATGTCCGTCCAGCCTGGTGCGGACTCTAGTGCAGATGCTGTCGAAGATGGTGACCTCTGTATGTCTGCTTCGTCCGCTTCTTCGTCTTCCTCTACTTCTTCCTCTACTTCTTCCTCTACTTCTTCCTCTACCTCTTCCTCTACCTCTTCCTCTACCTCTTCCTCTACCTCTTCCTCTACCTCTTCCTCTACCTCTTCCTCTACCTCTTCCTCTACCTCTTCCTCTACCTCTTCCTCTACTTCTTCCTCTACTTCTTCCTCTACTTCTTCCCCTATCTCGTCCCCTGCCTCTTCTGCCTCTTCTGCCTCTTGTGCCTCCTCTGCTTCTCTGGGCTCGGTGGATGCGGCAGGATCAGTGAGGTCGATGTCACCAATCTTGGGAACGGGTTGACCTCTCTCTTCACGAACTTGCGTGCCTGTCTCTGGCCGCTCAGATATTCGACCGCGGTCCGGATATTGTTGTGCGTCCGCACGGAGCGTCGGCCGTTTCCGGAGGCCAGGTGGTGTAGTTGTGCGCGTAGCCAGACGTCGTCCTGGCGTGTCAGGTCAAGGGTGTTCCAGCTCGCTGGCGAAGGATCGACTAGCGACACGATGCTCGATTCGCTCATGCGTCGCAACAGGTGTGCGAGTGTGCAAGTGTGCGAGTGTGCAAGTGTGCGAGTGTGAAAGTGTGAGAGTGTGAAAGTGTGAGAGGTCGCGACGCGTCACACAAGTCGCGTACATGGCGCGTGGAGAGCCTGTGCCCGACACCACCGTACTTGGTGGTCGCCATATCCTCCCAAAATCGACACCTCACCAATACTATCGTTTCGACAGCTGTTGAATGACAGGCACCTGCGACTCGATCGCAGTATATGGACCGCCTCATGCGGTGGTAACAACTGACCGGCGGGTATGGCGACTACAAAATGCTGCCAAACACCAATCGAGATGCAGCCCATGAGTCCATCCGACCATCGAAGCGGAGAAAGACGTCTGCAGCCGCCCTTCCTCCCGCCACTGGGCAGCAACCACATTCGGCCTCTCACGACGCCAGACAACACCGTCCTACCCAGGCGTCCAAGGAAGAAGGAAAACGAGCGCCGACACGTCGAGTCAACACAGCTTATTGGAAGACCATCATGCACCGAGGGGCCGAGGAGGTCGATAGCGAGCCCGTGGCTGAAGTGAGACGAGGTCAACCCGTTCCCAAGATTGATGACATCGACCCCACTGATCCTGCCGCATCCACCGAGCCCAGCGAGTCTACCGAGTCCACCGAGCCCAGAGAAGCAGAGGAAGCAGAGGAAGCAGAGGAAGCAGAGGAAGCAGAGGAAGCAGAGGAAGCAGGGGAAGAGGTAGGGGAAGAAGTAGAGGAAGAAATAGAGGAAGAGGGAGAGGAAGAGGCAGAGGCAGACGGAGAAGCAGAGGCAGACGAAGCAGACACACAGAGGTCACCATCGCCGACAGCATCTGCACTAGAGTCTGCACTAGGCCAGATCGACATAGCGCCCATGGAAGAGTTTTTCGATGTCACCTTCAACCGAGACCGGATGGCATATACCATCGCGTCGTTGAAACAGAATATGCCCTCGTGGTCGAGTCTGGACGCCGTCGCATCGTGTTCGGTGCGGGACGAGCGCATTCGGCAGGGCGACTATGTGGTGATCCGAGTGCAGGGAGGGCCCGTGCCGAGCGAGGAGGAGAACTACGCCAAGGTGTGTGAGATTCGCGGGTTGCCTGATCCGGACCCCCGGTGGCTGATCCGGATTGCGTGGTTGTACCGCGTGGGGCGACGACTGCACGAGAGCAACCACTACCAGATCGTGCTCTGGGACACGGTGGATGCCCTTCTGGACCCCGCCCAGCGGCGGCAGATTCAGCGGGGCAGTCTGTTCGATGCCTGCCGTACGTGGCAACTGTGTCACCCATCGACGCAAAGGAAGTGGCAATCTTTGGAGCGCCAGACCTTCGGTCATGACCCGACATGATCTGGGAAGCAGTGGGGATGGTTCGAGTTGTTCTGTTATGAAACGCCTACTGAGGCAGCCATCTAGGTAAGTGACATCGAGCACCGCGAAAGGTTACGCCGCTGTCTAGAACTGCTTCACTACGACCTTGTACTTACCGAGACGCAGTACTCAGCCCCAATAACTTCCTCGACCTCTCAGCGGTTTAAGCTTATAGCATCGGAAGCTCTCAAGCTACTCTACCTACCTTCGGTCTATATACGATAATACGGCAATACGACATAGCATAACATCTAGGATGTTTGGATTTCCTCAGGAAGTTTTGAATCTCTTAGTCCGTCCTCTATCCGCTATCAATCGCCTTCGGCTTCGTCAAGCAGGATTTCATCTCATTTCTCAGAAGAACGTTCAGTTATATGACAATATCTGGAACACTATTTTTAGAAAGGACGATTGTTGTGAACAGATGATACAGCTCGAGTGTAATCCACTCCTCTTCGGCTGTACTTTAACCCAAATCGCACATCACAAACACGAGAGGAAGGACCACTATCTGTGTCTTATTGTGGATCACTAGCACGGAGACGCTCGATACGAAACGCCTTTACTCTTCGACTCCCTGCACGACCACATCTTGTACAGCCCTGGTCAGCAGGAACATATTGGACTGTGACACATTGTCCATCATCTGTCACAGTGCTAGTTGAACATTGAGCTAGACACTGCTGCAGACTCACGTTCTGTACCTCGTCAAAATGAAACGCTACATCCGTTTAAGCACCCTGTATCAGTGCTTGCTCATGCTCGAATTCTGGACGATTTGCCAGTCGGTACTGGCTGGGATGTTGATGTCATTAAAAGGGATGTAACTAGACTGAGTTTAGACTTTTCCTATACAATAGAATACCGAACTGTAGCCAAGGTCACGGATTTTAAAATAGTAAGAGAGGGCAGCACACTTACACCTCATCATCTGGTTGGGGAGAAACTGCCAGTGCCGACTTGCATGCGACTGCAGGGTCAGGGAAAGTAAGAGTAGGCTGAGGGAGATGACTCGACGGGCGCTGGCAGGATGTGAGAAAGAGCTCAGAGCGAATCATTGTAAGCATTGTAGACCATGCTATACAATCCCGCAGGTAGGCATGCAATCAGCACATTGTAGCCATGGATCCGTCCTAGCACATAGCTGTTGTTATCGTGCGGCACTTGACTCTTGTATTGTTCATGTTCTTCATCCAGCATGGCTCGGGCGGCCGTCAGCACGTCGTGGGCTTTTTTTTTTTTTCGCGAGTTACACCAAACATACTTGCCAACCAAAACCTTGACGTGAGGTCCATACACCAAACATACTTGCCAACCAAAACCTTGACGTGAGGTCCATACTCCTGTTGCCTGTCTATGGTACAGTATGTCCACGAGAGTCTACGAGAGTCCACACTCTGCTTTGTTCGGTTAGATAGCAGTCGCGGATATTGGCCAAAAGGCATCAATCTGCAAGCATCTCTCAACACGCAGTCTGTATTCAGTAGAACCGCGTCATGTCTTTTCGAAGTTCTAGTGTCCGACGTGCAAAAAGGCCATCAAGTCTCGCACCCTTTGGAGGCTAGGCAGCACATGCACTAAGCCCGATCCGATCGTTCTTGACTAGATCAGTAGTCCACCTACTTCAGTGTACTTTGTACAGTCGACAGTCTGGTGTTAGACAACAGTAATGTCACCATTGCCACCCTGGCTTGATGCCAGCAGTATGCTGAAATCGACGGTTTGCTCTCTATCTCGACCGCTCTATGAGTGCTCATCTCCAGCATGCGTCTCCTCGCATATGAAAGAACTGGCCAATCCCCAAACACCTATACCTTCAGCCTGATCAAAGGCGATCCCCGTAACCCTCCTCAGTACGCGATTCTATCACATCGATGGGGCGCTGAGGAGGATGAAGTCACCCTTCGAGATATCGAACAAGGCACGGCGGAGAAAAGAGTGGGCGGCTATAAGAAGCTTGGGTTTTGTGCTGGACAAGCCATTCGTGATGGCCTGATGTACTTCTGGGTCGACACCTGCTGCATCGACAAGACCAGCAGTGCTGAACTGCAAGAAGCAATCAACTCGATGTACAAGTGGTACCAGAACGCGGCGAAATGCTATGTGTATCTGCCTGACGTTTCAGCTAAGCAAAAGCAAGAGCAAGAATGGGAAGAAGCCTTTCACCAGAGTGCGTGGTTCACTCGAGGCTGGACGCTGCAAGAGCTGATCGCACCTCGCACGGTCGAGTTCTTCTCGGTCGAGGGTCAGAAGCTAGGAGACAAGAGATCACTGGAGCAGCAGATTCACCAGATCACGGGTGTCTCCATCGAAGCGCTACAAGGAAAACCGCTGTCTCAGATCACCGAGCAGGAGCGCTTTTCATGGACGGTACGGCGGAGGACGACGGTCGACGAGGACGCCGTATACTGCCTACTGGGCATATTCGATGTGCACATGCCACTCATCTACGGCGAAGGGCGGCAAAAGGCACTGACACGGTTGCAGAGGGAAATAAGATTGTTAGCTAATCCTGACCTGTACAGTTTGTTCAACTCATTGACCATAAAGCCATCGGGTCGTCTGGCTGATGCGGCGCGCTTGTCACAAGACATGGGGTCTAACCCAACAAAGTCCCTTCTTTCAGAAATATCGGAGCCTGCATTTGATCGTGGCAAGCTTCGTCCCGGGAATCTAGTCCAGCGTCGCGAGACTGCCGCTACTCCATACACGTTTCCCGTACGACAACCGCCTGCGATCAGTCCTGGTCTTTCTGAATGTCCGAGCACTGCCAGCATACCGTTCTCTGCTGTTACCGGCAAAGAGATCGATGGACAGACCCTCGCTTATCAAACAATCACTTTCCAAGCACCTTATCATGAATACTCTTTAGAAGAATTGCGTCTTGCTGATTCAGTACAACAGTTGTGCACGACAGATTTTGATCTCGCTGGGTGTCCAGGTACCGGCATCACGCCTTTCTTAACTCTTACAGAGAGAGATACCAATGGACAAACCCTTGCTTATCAAACAGTCACTTTCCAAGCACCGTATCAGAAATACTCTCTAGAGGAATTGCGACTCGCTGATTCGAGACCATGGTTTTCGATTGGTCAAATGAAGAAAGCCTCGAAAGCGTAATTCTCAATAGGTCTCTCTAGACAATCCGTAAACTTGGGAGGATGCCGTGCCACTTGTTGCACTTTTGCTCCACTAGTTTAATGATATGCCGACTGACGCCTATCCTCAACAAAGCAGAGTGGATTGGATTTCCTCGTCGGTTCTCGCGACTGTGGCGATGACAACGCAAGGAATCGGTGCTGTGGTGCTACGGTACAGCCTAGGGAATGACTGGACAGCGGCAGCAATTGCTCTCCCTGATATCTTCAATTACCTAGCTGTACTATCATTTGCACGGCTACCAGCCTCCTTGTGGTTGTCAGACGAGTATGGATTCGAGGCGATCGAACGCCAACCAGTCGCAAACAATCAGCAGATGTCAGAACCGTCGGTCTTTTCGGTGGACTCGGCAGCCTCGGCGGCCTACCGTCCCCTCAAAACAGATGCTCGAATGGAAGTCTCTGAGCCTAGTACCTTTCATGACTTCCAGGTTCCGATCGTCAACTCCAGACTGAAACCCAACTCCGCCTTCGCGGCTCGACTATGGACAGTATGGAGCATCCTTTCTGTGGTCGGTGGCTGCGGGACCGGAATCTATATGTCAACTGTCAGTCTTGGCCCACGGCCCTTCGTAATCATAACTCAACTCTCCGCTTTATGCGTCAGCCTATACTATTTGGTCCTTAACCTGTGTATAGGGCTGATCTTTATCTGCTACATTCTCCAAGGCCAAGCCGCGAATACTGCACTTCCTTGCATGAATGAAATGTGGTATAAATGGTTGAGTGTTGTGATTATTCTCCTTGCGGTCTTGATGTTTATAACGAGTGCCTTAGAGACGACGATCTTGCCGAATGGAAAGGTCACCACTTATCCAATACCACCGCCTTGACTGACTACGATATCTTATAGTCTTCACACCTTTCGGGCTACAGGCCGCTGCAGCTACTAGCAATACCTTTGGATCTTTCTTACGGCCCTTCAACCTCTCGTACTCAGAATGCTTCTATGTAATATTCTCCCATCAACGTGTCGAGCTGTGGCTTGATCTCGGCCTCAATTTCAGTAGTGACTCGAGCTTTACCCTCTGCAGTTCAGGACCAAACACATAGCAGCCACCTTTGAAGTTGTACTCAATCATACTGAAAGATTATTGGACCTGTCCTCTGCTCGAACGTTCTTTCAATACTGTCTCGACGCCACAGCCCAGCAGCTGTTCGAGTTACCATTTTTATTCTTAGCGTAAGAGGGTGTTTTCTTCTTTAGCATCACTCTCATGTACCCTGCGTCTTGAAATATCCTCCATACATAGGATTTACTTATTCTATAGCCACGTTCCTTTGCGATCTGGTGCCATGGCTTAACGATGAACTTCATCTCGCGTCGCATAGGCAATAATTGCCTTCTTCCCCTCATCGCTCAGACTTGCCTCCCATGCTTGTTTTCATTGTCAACCCTCAGCAGCTCTGGATCCAGTATACCTCGATTCCTCCTTCATTCTTTGATATTCTTGGCCAACAGTTCACCTACATCTCTCTGCCTTTGCCTCAGCTTCTTCGTCTTTGCCTTACGAATCACGCCACTTGATCGTATCGATGGACCGATGTAAAGTTGGCCGCGACGCCCGCCAGAGGCGTCCTTTTGGATATTGGGCTGCAATCGCCCCTCAAGTGGACGGGTCTACCTCCGAACCGCATGCGCGATAAGCTCCGACCCTGCAGAACTACGCAGTACACGAACTGGCCAATCTGTCTGGGGTGCAAGAGCAGATTTTTGACTACAGATGGGACGCGATACGCGAGAGATCGGCGATCAGAATGATGCTACCATACATAGGGTGGATATCCGAAGAACTGTGAGATGTAGGCTCGGCTATTTTCGTTTACGTTTCGTATCAGCCTGCGTGATCAATACGAGCCTCATGCTAGCGCGACAGCAATCGATTGCGGTCTAGGCGTAGGCTGCGCTGCCCAAGCATCTTGACCGCAGCTTGCTACAGCGCCATGTTGACGACACATCTCATTTGTTCAGATATTATCTATCGCCACGCAACCGGACCTCCACCATTTTGTGTCAATAGCCAAACTCTGAGGCACGCATGTTCCATGATGGATGAGCCAGAATGCCGCGAACATCACGTCAAACGTCACAAATACGAAACCTCAGCACCCTCAACTTCGTTGCGATAACGATTTACTTGATTTTATAGCACTGCATCTGGCAGAGTATCCGCTATATATCCATCGGCCTCTAGCGAAAGCTCCTAATGGCCTACCCTCCACAAGGCTGCTGACCATCCTCCTGTTTACATTCGAGGATGGCTCAATACAATGTTCGCTGCAGGAAGTAGATAACAAAGCGCGATATTATTTTGCATCCATGGGAAGTAGCTGTATGCCCATGTAGCCGCAAGAACAGTGGACAAGATGCAAGATAGTAGGGGCCAGCGTGACTCGAGGAAAAGTTGTAAGAAATAATGAGGAAGCGTTCACGACCTGACAACTAAGGCACATGCAGTCACACAAGCATTGTCAAGCCTTCTAGTTAAGCCTTGGATCAACACTTTTAAGCCCTATTTTCGACCCTGTATGCTGGTCTCACACATTAGAGCTCAGCTCGCGTAAATCGCGCCAAGAATCAAGCCACTTTGAACGTTCCTCGAGTATCCGCTTCAGCTTTGCTCAATCAATTAGTAACCACTTTCCTGTTTGTCCAGACTGTGTGGCGAACTTCGATCGATCACCCTCATCTTCTTTCCGTGGCATCCAGTAGGCCTCGTCTCTGAGCAACGTTAAGAGACCACAGCGAATAGATTGGGCCTCCCTCTGATGTCAACCGGTGTCAACTTGTAGCTGCAAGCTGCAACCTTCAATTCCACGATAACGCCAATGAGCCGATCTTTTGCACTCAAAATCTTTTGAAACTTCTTTTCACGTCGAACAGCTGGAGATGACGCTTGCACCTTGGTACCCCGACGTCTCCATCGTATTATGTCATTGTTACTGTACTGTTGACGGCAACCTGGTGCAAACCGTCACGTTTGTCGTCCCAGCAAGGAGCCAGCTGCTTCTTGAGCCTGCACAAACATTGCATATCCTTTATTAAGGCTCAGACTATAAAACGTGTGGACTGGGGATCGTCCTCTGGTCTCGCCGAGAACATCCAGCCTGGCGTGATATAACACCTGGATTAAGCCCCCATGCTGCGTCTTCTCTCCGAGCATATCGTGGTTGGCTTGACCATTCTCAAAGCTAAGCCCAGAGACAGCCACGGTCATTAGTCAACAGGTCAACGAACGAATCCATCTGCCTGTCTAACTTCATCCACCTGCCTCTAACATCATCCTTCAGGCATGGGCTTCGACAGACCCTTCCTCATTTCTGAGGCTTCTCCGTCTCTCGTGATTGAAAGCTCATGGGTCTAGCATGGTTGCCACAGCCTAGACCCGAGAATCGCCAGTCAGTCTTCCTTCTGAAAGCCATGGATGGACACAAGCACGTTTGGGAGACTGCTCGCTTTTCCTGCATTCGACTCAAAGCCAACAGTTTTCCAGTCGATCCATGTCGACTTTTCTGTTGCAACTTGAGTCAGGTTGAGATCCGTTTCCCTCCACGTCTCTGCCTGATCAACTGCGTTGACGGTCGTTACAAGTTTCAGCACAGGTGAATGCTGCTGACAATTCTACCATGGAGGAACGACGATCATCTCCCACTGAAGGTGGACCAGAGGTTGTACCGGTCACACAACGTTCAACCTTTGGCTTCGTTGGCTCTGACGAATATGAATACTACGCACCACCCCCTTCGGCCATCGACCGCCATCGATCACCGGTACCAGAGTATCAACGGTACGACGATTCGACGATCTCACAGACTTCGCCCCGAGTTTCGGCGCAGTCCCCTCCACCGCCAGCAGGTTCCGATATTGGCAGGTCGCCGCAACTGTCAGAGAGTGGCTTCACGAAGTCGAGGCCCCTTTCACCCTCCGTGCCATACTCAGAGATCCATTCACCGGATCCGCAAACAGTTTATCATGGAGGAGTATACAATCAGGGAGAGAAGGAGGCTGTCTATAACCCACAGTCAAAGGTTCCTTCATCCCATCAAGCATATCCTATTCCAGGTATGATTCACCAGAATTCGGGAGATCGACCACAGGTGATTTCGACAGCATCTTATCAAGGAGAACCAGCAAAGAAAAAGCCCTTCTACACAAGGTGGGTCTTCATTCTTGGCATCGTCGTCTTGATCACCGTGATAGTCCTCGCTGTAGTGCTGGGCGTGGTTTTCGGCACCAAAAAGTCGCATAACAATCCTGCTCCTGGCAGCAGCGGATCAAACAGTGGTGCATCATCGACATCCACAAGCACCGGAAGTGTGCCCACATCGAGTGTTGATCCCAATGTTGCTGTCGGTGGCTATATCGACCCGGCTTATTACTCGACATCAGGAGCCTGGAATGGAACTGGTATCGCTATCGCTGCCGCCAAACCAGGTGTCGACCAGACCCTTTATGCCTTCTACCAGGATCCGTCTGGTTTGCTTCAATATACCTTGTTGAATGCTCAGAGTCAATGGAACCTGGTCGGTCCGGTCAACGCTGGTAGCTACAAGGCGCTCAACGGCACGCCGATCTCTGCTGTGAACCACCAGCTCGGTAACCAACTGGTCTGGCATATCTTCTACATCGACGTGGACTATATTGTGCGGGAGAGAATCATCACTAACACCACCACCGATGGCCCTACGCCAATCTGGAAGGATGGTCCGCTGAGCAGCCAGAATCTGAAGGCGTGGAAGTCCACTTCCATTGGCCTTCAAGCTTGCTATTGGGGTAACTACTATGGGCTGTGGTCTTATTCACCCACGGTAGCCAGCGCAGGTATCCACTTGTGGTATGCCAGTGATGCTACTGTCTTCCAACAGTATAGTTGGACCAATGGCACCAGCACATGGACCTTCGACCAACAGTGGAATGACCTGAGTGATAACGGTGGCGTTGGTTGCCAGACCTGGAATGCCGGAATGAGCAAGTCGCCCTCTGCCGTTCGAAACATGGGCTAACAGAATGTAGCCGAATATGTTTGGTTCGTCGATACCAAAAATAACATTCAGATGTACTGGAAGGACAACAACCGAAGCGGACCAGCCACCCCGAACCATCCCATTAGTACATGGACCCCAGGTGAGAGCTATCTTTATTCCCGGATGTGATTCTAAACTAACATGATTGAGTCAACATCAAGGTCACTGGATTACAGAAAGACTCGAGTCTGGGTTACACCGACTACATGATCTACCAAGCTCAAGATACGACTATCCGAGGCGCCAACGTCACCTGGGGTGCTGAGAACACCACCGTCGCTCAAGGCAACCAGAATGGTCTCGATACATGGATACTACAAGCTGGGAGTCAAGATATTCACGCCATTCGTGGTACACACTTGTCTATTACGGCCATCGCGACGGCAAGTAAGGGTCGTGCTATGCTGGCCTTCTTCCAGCAAAAAGGCAACGATGTACGGATGTACAGCCGAGATGTGCTCAACACTGGCGGTTTGTGGTCTGCAGCGGCTCAAGATCCAGTCACGCCTAGCACGTAGTGACTTTTCGACGGGTTTGTTCTGAAGCGTTGTCTCGAGGACGCAACTCGAAAGTGCGAGTGCAAAACCTCAGATAGGGATCTGGATGGGACCGCCTTCGTGGAGACGAGGCAAAGCTATCTCGATGTCAAGAACTACGAAGTCCCAAATCATGAAACACGATTCATGGTCGACTTTACAATTAATTGTGTACTTGTGAGGGTTTAATTGAGTTCAGCCCCAGGGTTGAACGAGGTGGGATGACAGGTCGTTGGTGTTAGTTACAGATTAATGGCTACTACGTGTTGACATGCATATTGTCCTCTCCGTAACAGATGGTGATGTGTGAACAAAGCACTCAGGAGGATGAAGGCTTGGGGGCAGATGTCCCAGGCCCGTTGCCAACATGCTTTCACGAACTTGCGTGCCTGTCTCTGGCCGCTCAGATACTCGACCGCGGTCCGGATGTTGTTGTGAGTCCGCACGGAGCGTCGGCCGTTTCCGGAGGCCAGGCGCTGTAGCTGTGCGCGTAGCCAGAGGTCGTCCTGGTGTGTGGAGTTCACGGCATTCAAGCTCACTGGCGAAGCATTGACTAGCGACACGATGCTCGATTCGCTCATGCGTCGCAACAGGTGTGCGAGGGTGAGAGTGTGAGAGTGTGAGAGTGTGAGAGTGTGAGAGTGTGAGAGTGTGAGAGTGTGAGAGTGTGAGAGTGTGAGAGTGTGAGAGTGTGAGAGTGTGAAAGTGTGCGACGCGTCGCGCAGGTCGCGTACATAACGCGTGGAGGACACCACCGAACTTGGTGGTGGCCATGTCCTCCCAAAAATCGACACCCCACCAGTACTGTCGTTTCTACGGCTCCTGAATGACACGCACCTGCTACTCGATCGCAGTAGATGGACCACCTCTTTCGCTGGTGACAACTGACCGGCGGGTATGGCGACTACAAGATGCCGCCAAACACCAGTCGAGATGCAGCCCATGAGTACATCAGACCATCGAAGCGGAGAAAGACGTCTGCAGCCGCCATTTCTTCCGCCACCAGCCAGCGACCACATTCAGCCTCTCGTGTCGCCAGACAACACCGTCCTACCCAAGCTTCCAAGCCAGAAGGAAAACGAGCGCCGACACGTCGAGTCAACACAGCTTATTGGAAGACCATCATGAATCGAGAGGCCGAGGAGGTCGATACCGAGCCAGTGGCCGAAGTGAGAGAGGTCAACCCGTTCCCAAGATTGGTGACATCGACCCTATTGATCCTGCCGCATCCACCGAGTCCACCGAGCCCAGAGAAGCAGAGGAGGCAGAAGAGGCAGAAGAGGCAGAAGAGGCAGGGGACGAGATAGGGGAAGAAGTAGAGGAAGAAGTAGAGGAAGAAGTAGAGGAAGAGGTAGAGGAAGAAGTAGAGGAAGAAGTAGAGGAAGAAGTAGAGGAAGAAGTAGAGGAAGAAGCAGAGGAAGAAGCAGAGGAAGACGAAGAAGCGGACGAAGCAGACACACAGAGGTCACCATCGCCGACAGCATCTGCACTAGAGTCCGCACCAGGCTGGACGGACATAGCGCCCATGGAAGAGTTCTTCGATGTCAGCTTCAACCGAGACCGGATGGCATATACCATCGCGTCGTTGAAACAGAATATGTTCTCGTGGTCGAGTCTAGAGGCGGTCACATCGTGCTCGGTACGAGACGAGCGCATTCAGCGTGGCGACTATATCTTTCGATGGCGGCCTCGATGGCGGCCTCGGCGGTGGCTTCAGCAGCCTGTACATGCTGAAATATTTCATGGAAAGAGTAGACAAGCACAAGGACTCAAAATGCTCCAAAACCGTGCGAGTTCTTCGATATAAGAGGCGGCGCAGGCATCGGAGGGTATGCTGGAATCCCATACTTATGATTCGGCTAATGTTGAAGACTACTTGCATACGGAGCTGAAGATCACGGCGAAGGGTAGCTTTCGGCAAAGAGTCTCCTGAAGAAATGTCACAAAGCACATCTTGTCGCTGTGCAGGCATTTCCAGGGAGTGAGAGTATCTTGAGAAGGACAAATGCAGATGTGGAGAACATATATCCAGGAATAGGTGTTCTGCTTTCTTACGCTGCTAACGACCTGGACATAGACTGCGACGAGTAGATTTGGGCCGCTTTTCACTGGAAGGTTTGAGGCAAATGGTCATGGTGGACCGTCTTCGTGCGTCACTTCTCTTGAGGGATGTGACGCCCACAATGTTGATAGAGGAAGTGAAAGTGCCTATTTCCTACTAGGTCCATGGAGAAGCGTACAGGATGCTTGAAGCCTGACAGGCTGTCTACGGCAACCAGTGCCTGGTCAATCTCTATCAGTATCTTGCAGGGAAAGGTCATCACGTTTGCGGATCGTAGTTTCAGATTTAGAAATTTTCCTTGCTATCTGTGCTCAAAAGAACGTGCGAGACCGAGTCTCCGAGGCGCGGCATCGGAAGGAGCACCCAGATTATGGCTAACGCA
>JAPDRQ010000185.1:0-62378 GCA_030247915.1 Neophaeococcomyces mojaviensis
TAACAGGCTAGATTGGGCGCCAACTCCACGTGATAATGAAATTGTTTTCACTGTGAAGAGTCCATGACTCTTCACTATATCATCCCTGCTAGACTATAGCGCCTCGATACTCTTTCTCAAGTCGATATTGGAGACCTTTTCGTGCGAGGCTCTTGTAAGGAAATGGCCAGGCAACCTGTGTGTACGGCTTTCACTACCGCTTTCGTCCCTTATTTTTTCGAGCTTCCTACCAATGGAGTCTCGAACGCTTCGTAATCTCCACCACCCAACATACCGTTCATATCAACCTCAATAGGTTCTTTACTACCTGGCTTGTCGTCCAGAATGAGGCCATCGCAAAAATCAGGCCTTCAAGTCCGCTTTTCACTTCAGCTACACCTTTTCCACCTGATTAGTATTCTTTCCAGACTTCGACTTGTGTTCTACCGCATTAATTGCATCATCTTCTAGCATTTGAGTCAGCCCAACATCTCTTTGTGCCTCAGCGAGCATTGCTTCATCTTCTGCAGCCGAATGACTTTTGAAAATGCGGTCCATCTCCTCAAGCGTAGCACCCTTGGTTTCTGGCACGCAAATCCACACCCATACAATTCCCGCTGCTAAAAATGCCGCAAAGAAAACATACGTGCCCCACGCCCAGGCCTCGAACATTGGAGGCACGAAGAAGGCAACTGCAAAGTTGTTGACCTACAATTGAGAAGTCAGCTTGTCATGAACCACAAATGGATTGTGAAATTTTCTTCTTACCCAGTTGCTGGACGCGCCGATAGAGGCGCCCTTTGCCCGTATTGAGAGGGAAAATTTCGGACACCAATGTCCAAGATACCGGTCCCCAAGTAGCACCAAAGGCACCAACATAGACCCAAATGAATGCTACGGCCACCCAGCCAGCAGCGACATGCTCTGTCCAGTCATGCCGGAACTTGGCAACAATGACACCTGCAAGGACCATGGAGATGAGCATAACCACGGAACCAACAATGAGCATAGGCTTGCGTCCGACTTTGTCAATAATGGCCATGGCGGGCAACGTGCAAACAAAAAACACGACACCAGTCACACCAGTCACGAGGAGAGCGGTTGTGCCGCCAGTTAAGCCTAGGGATATAAAAACGTTTGATGTGTAGTAGATTATTGCGTCGATGCCACTCCACTGTTGGAAGAACATGACCAGCCAGGCTGTTGCAACACGCTTGAAGTTGTTCTTGGTTCGGACGATGTTGAAATACTGTGCAATTTCGCGCATCCAGACGTTTTGTTTCTCTCTCAGCAAACTTGAGGCACGCTTTTCAAAGGCATGCTTTTCAAATAAACACTCAGCTTTGATCTCTTTTAGCTCGACTCGGATCAGTTCATGCTCGACTGGTAATTTTCGCAAATACGCTAGTTTTTGCGCAGCTTCTTCATCTCACCCTTGCTTCACAAGCCAGCGAGGAGAGAACGGCAACCACCAGATCCCGAGCGCAAGGCAAGCGGCCGGAATACCTTGAATGATCGAGGGCAGACGCCATGCAAGATTCGACTGTCCTTCACCGGTACCACCTATGTAGTTGCTACCATAGCCGATCCAGAAGGACAGCATGATGCCCAAAATGGTTGCGAACTGGTAGAAGGAGACGAGAAAACCACGTAGCTCCGGAGCAGAGAGCTCAGCATTATACAACGGCCTGTTCAGATATTTAGCACGGCCTCATTAGTAAATGCGAGTTTCAACTGACCCAACACCGCTAAAAGTGCCCACGCCGATGCCAGTGAAGAAGCGACCGGCGTAGAGCATTCAGGTTTATGATAGCCAGCACCACAGTACAGATAGCTACCAAGAACCACCCAACAGCAAGCTGAGAACATGGTGTACTTGCGAGAGAAGACCTCTCCAAAAACACCAGCAGAGAGTGAGCCAAGAATACCACCGAGTTGGAGGACTGAAGTTAGCCATCCGGTTGCACTGGATGACTTGACGACGGAGGGGAAATTATCAACAAAACGCGTCATGACCAAGGATTGGCCAAGCACGCCTTGTTGATAGCCATACTCGAAACCGCCGAAGCTATCGGATGAGTTAGTAGGAAGCGCAGAGGCAGACACGGAAACGTACGAGGCAAAGAACGCGATGGCAATGACCTTTGGGTTATCCAACAAACTTTTCCATCTGTTCCTATACGCGACGTGAACACGAACTTCAGCTGATGTAACAGAAGCATTCCTAGGGCCATTGTCGAGTTGTTAATTCTGGAAACGATGCAAGGAGGGCAGGAAGTAGACGAGATAAACGATATAATTCTTTGATGGTTGCTCGTCTGGAAAGACTCAATCTTTCATATAGTCGTATGAACCCCAGAGTATCCCCTCATGGAACCCCACAGCACAGAGGAACCATGGGGGTTCATGAAGTGTTGACATGTAACCTTCCACCTACTGTGGCATTCGGTTTCTCTAGGACTATTTTTTCCGCTCGTGTAGGCTAATGATCGCCTATTCGGGTTACTGGTGCCTGCAACATCGCTTCCGGGAAACTGATGCATTGAGCTATGCCCACAGATTTCGCGGCGCTAGATCATCAGTTTCGGAAATTAGGCTGTAGCTTTCATGTCATTCATTGCGTGGCACCTAGCAGGGATATAGTATAGAGACTAACCGTTTGAGGATTGCCAACAACTGAACCGACAACTCTTGTGCACGGATCGTGCGAGCGATCCATTCTACCTTCTCTTTGTTATACGCATTTTATGGTTGTACATAGGGCAGGCAGCAATATAATCAGATCCTGTGGGTATTCGACATCCTGGCCCATCGCTACACTAGCCCCAGTATCGACCAAAAATCAACGATATTATGAGGATGCCGAGTAAGAAGGTTAAAAAGCTGATGTTAATTTATAGAAAACGAACAGGTATAACCATTAGTAGCAAATGTGGCAATGATCGTATGGTTTGTTCTGTGATCTGTAATTCGGCAGGGTTGCGAAATTACTGGTTCTGAGATGGTGGTTATTCACGTTGCTGACAAGCTGAGCTGAAACACTCCCAAAAATTTATATTGCTGGTCTCGAGACGCACTTGATCAGTTCGCCTTTCATCTCAACTACCTTCAGGTGATAACTTAGATTCGTAAGTCAGTACGATGAACTATGTACTGAAGTGCGTCAACCAAACAAGAACAGATTGATCCACATTTTGCACGTATAAACATGTCTTGTTATCTAAGAACGTGGTTTTGTGCAACACCACAAACTAGTCGCAGCTGTCGGTATGCGAAGATTACCCTCAACGTTTCTTTAATGCGGATGTTGATCAAAATTGTATCAAGTAAAGATTTGTCACCAGTCTTTCTCTTTCACAGTTCGTGGTCGGTGATCTCGGGATCCAAGAACGGAGCGTGGGCCGTGCGCTCCACCCAAGCTCCACAGCATGTGATCATGGCAGTGTTTACCGCGACCCAAACAGGAAATCCGAAGCACGCACCAAGATCTCTATTCAGTAGCGGATCCATTATGTGTGGAAGCATTTCAATGTCTTAAGTCCGCACTAAACAGCCGAGCATTGAAGTAGGGCGTCTGTCGGCACTTCCGCTGGCATTTGGGAGTTACCACGTCTTCTTCCATGTGAGTGCCCTAACTTTCCAAGACTCTCCCACCCCCTTCTCGTGAAATCTTCTTGTTCATCTTCAGATCACTGTAACTCCGTCAGCAACTCAAAAAGACCTAGTATTCAATCAGATCAACCTGTTTTTGCCGCATATACTATGGCGCCGGTAGCGATTAACATGAATGGCAACGCCTTTTTACCGGACGTCCCGTCAAAACAAGTGCCACTTAAAACCCAGAGCGATAACACATATGACAATACTGAGACCTCAGACACTGATCTAGTGATATCTCGTTTGTCTCAGTATAAAAACCCGTCATTGTTCGTAACACCCGAACACACGCTCGAGTTGAGGGATACCCCCATACCCACTCCAACTTCAACTCAAGTACTGGTCCATGTCCGCGCCACTGGCATTTGTGGCTCGGATCTGCATCTATGGCACCGAGGAGCGATCGGCCCGTTAGTGGTGGATCATCCCAGTATCCTGGGCCATGAAGCTTCTGGCGTCGTCCTGGTGGTGGGATCGGCAGTCACGAGTCTGAAACCTGGGGACAGAGTGGCTATTGAGCCTGGAGTTCCATGTGGCACCTGTTTCCTCTGCATGGCTGGAAAGTATAACTTATGTGAATCAGTAGCTTTTGCTGGAGTTTGCCCTCATGCAGGAACGATTCGACGCTTCATGACTCATGAGGCACGGTACTGTCACAAAATGCCACATGGAATGACATTCGCTCAGGGTGCACTGCTGGAGCCTTTGTCTGTGGTTCTACATGCTCTATCACAGTGCACCGGGTCGATCAAACTTGGAAGGCCTGCATTAATATGCGGAGCTGGACCCATTGGACTGATTGCACTTGCTGCAGCCAGAGCATCAGGGGCCTGGCCATTGGTGGTGACTGATGTGGATGAATCGCGCTTGCAATTTGCTCAGCACTTTGTCCCTGGAGTTCAAACTTACCATGTCGACGTTTCCAAGTCGCCCCTAGACTCAGCTGAAGAGATTAGGCAGCTTTTCGGTTGTGGGACTCGAGACGTACACCAAGGGATACCGGCACAGAACGAATACAACGCTCCGAGCACGGTACTGGAATGCACAGGTATCGAGTCCAGCATCATCACTGCTTCGTATAGTTGTCGTCGGGCTGGACTTGTCATGGTTGTCGGTGTTGGTAGGAGTGTGATAAACAACCTACCATTCATGCATCTGAGCCTGGCTGAAATTGATCTAAGATTTATCAATCGATATTCAGATACATGGGCTGCGGGCATGAATGCATTGACAGACGGTAGGGTATTGAATCTGGATACCCTGGTTACACATACCATTCCGCTTGAACAAGCAGTTGACGCCATGGAGCTCACTGCAGATAGAGTGAAGAGAAGTATAAAAGTACAGGTTGTGGACGACGTGGAGATACAGTTGTGATTCTATTATCAGTTTAAGCAATGATCTCGAACAACTAAACATCACAATCTTGACATAACTAGATTGATAACCTAGATTATGGCCACGCCCGTCTTTGTGTCTTTTGGTCTCTTATTTCTATTCCTTCCGCTCTTTACCAGACTTTGATCTCATCTATTTGCTTCGATTCCATTTAACTCTGGTATCGTGAACTTGTATTCTCCACAAATTTAGACACAGCCCTATGGTTCTCTGGCAAGTTATTGCCGTCAAGCAGCAAGCATATCGTCCACGGGCATTCCAAGAATACTGAGCTAATTCACATTAACATAATATTAACTAAGGGTAGGAGACTAGTGTTCATCAATGGAATCTACTTTTTTGACACGGTTGTGCAGCCCTTGTTCCGCAAATCTTTGCACATATCTTTACTAATGTTTCCTTAACACCTATGCAAAAATGCGCAAAGGTTTATGAAGGTAGAACCCAGGGTCATTAAACCTCAATCCTTTGTCAAGGGCGCTTATCGCCTTAATCTCTTCCTGTGTTAAAGCAAAACTGCCAGTTCCCACTTCCAAGTTCTGCTGCAGACGATCCACATTATTTGACTTGGGTATGACTGCGATATTCCTTTGGGTAGCCCACCGCAATAGTACCTGAGCAGGAGTTTTGCCGACTCTTGTAGCGGCAGTCTTGACTGCATCAACATCGAATAGCAGGGAAACATCTTGCGTTCGCGCTTTGAAAGCGGGCGGGAGCTCGAGGAAGCTCTGTGGCCCAAATGAGGAATAGGCAGTAATGACAATTCCTTCCTCCTGGGCGAGTTCAACGAGGTCTGACTGGACGAGATATGGATGATGCTCGATCTGTAACGATGATATTGGGTGTCGAGCGTAACGTTGGATGTCATACAGCGTCTGCGCCTGTGCATTGGAAATGCCGATAGATTTGGTGATTCCTGTGTCTACGATTTGCTCCAGTGCCTGCCATGTTTCTTGAGTTGGAACTTTATCAGTCTCGATGACTTTTTGTTCGGCGTCCATCCACCAAGCCTAAATTCTGTTAGCATTGATCTGGTAACGTTTGGCAAACTTACTGGGTATCTTAAAGTTTCTGGATCAATATATCGCAACGCTACAGGGAAATGAATGAGGTACAAGTCAATATACCCAAGACCCCATGCTTCATTCTGTGCTTTGGCCATGGCAACAGCATGCTCTTTCCGGTGATAGTTGTTCCAGAGCTTTGTCGTCACGAATATTTCCTCGCGCTTGACGAGACCTTCGTCAATTGCCCTCTTGATGCCTTGACCTGCTTCCTTCTCATTTTGATAGTCGTACGCACCATCAAAAAGACGGTAGCCGGCTCTAATCGCCTGCTAATATTTAGTAATCTATTCATGAGAGGTGCCAATGTCTAGATTAATTGCTTCACTTACGTTGTATACAATATCGGAAGCCTTGTCGGCCGGGACCTTCCACAACCCGAAGCCCACCAGAGGCATCTTGTGCCCTGAGGCCAGGGTGACTGTGTCAGAACCCATGATAGCACGCGACTGGCTAATTTGTCGTAAATGAAGAGCAATCAGTTGTGACAAAGACACTTATTCTAAGCAAGTAATGATAGTGGCAAATCGAGACCTCTTTTACTCAAAACTTGCTGTGTTGCTATCCGGTTTCAGGGTTTGACGAAGAAGCAGATCCGACGGTTTATTTGTATGCTCAAGCAACCTTGTGCCGTTTGTTTTGAAGACCTGGCATTGACGCAAGTTCTGCCCCGCCCACAAAGCCCATTGCTCTATACTCAAAAGCCGACATGTCGCAAGGGGACAAATGCGTAACCGCAACAGGCAGCTTCAGCCACTGCGCTTTCCCCAAAAGTCCATAAGTAGGCGCAAACATCCGAACATCGTACCGAGGTGGATCGATTATCGGTAAAACAACCCTTTCTCCGCAATAGGCACAAATGTCCTCTTTCGATCATTAAGAATTATCGTTGTTCCACAAGAGCAGCACAAGAGTTGCTTTTTCTTGTTCCAATGGCCGAGGTGCCAGAAACAGCTCGAATCCGGCGACGTGTCCGCACTGGCTGCTGGGCCTGTCGTAGGAGACGGCGCAAATGCGATGAGGGAAAGCCAGTGTGCGAAAACTGCAAAACCAAAAATCTGCCATGCCAGTACGGACCTAAATACACCTTCGTGGAGCCGAAGCAGCCACTCGATGAAGCGGAAAATATTATACCATCTCATACTTTAGGCAAGTTTCGATTTGTTGTCGAACCTCAAGCACCAAACGCCAATGATCTCGTTGGGAACACAGCTGATGTGAGCCCATACGATATTCGAGAGTGCGGCACTACGAATGAGGAAGACCTTAGCCAGGTAAATGCTCCTATAACCCTAGAGGTGCGATCTGGAAGTGACTTGCCAACTTTCGATGGGCAGAAATGCACGCCAGACGTGACTTCAGAAGTCTTTAGTGCTCATAGCAGAACACGGACCAATTCTTGCCCTACTGAAGCAGGAGGTGATCGAGGAGATGGTCAAGATGATTTACAACAAGGTGCAGCGAAACAATGGGTTGTTACAAGGCCTGAGTTTTGGCCGCATGTAACGTCAACGGTGACCTTGACACATCTAGGTGGGGAGTTGGACACCGACCTTCATTCTGATGTGAGCATTATCGAGCAGGAGCAGTACGAACTTGAACTATTTCGTCACTACCGATATCAAATCGCACCAGTACTTGATCTTGGAGTTGGGACATTGTACTATGGTGTACAAGTGCTACTTAAGACAAAAATTTCCTCCGAGATTCACAATGCTGTCCTGGCTCTTGCACGTTCGCATAGAGCTAACAGAAACCCAACTTCCTGTCACTTCCATGAGCCGATAAGTGGCTCGAATTCGACACGTATTGAAAACGACGCTGCACCGAATTTTGAAGAGGATAATCTCACGGTCAAAATATTAATGCTGTGGAGGAACACTCTTACATATCCACCTCAGTCGTGGTTCCAGATAGTCTGTGACACTGACTTTGGGGGCAGGGACAATTTCATGCTGATCGAGCACCAATTATTGTTATTCAGACTCGTTCTCGCCGCGAGGCTGCTGGCACCCTCTGTATTAGGCTCGAGTGGCACTCATCCTTGGTGCCACCAAGGTCTCCTTCAATTACATGTTAATGCGGGTTTGGACTTGCCTCGGGCAAAACTGCAGCATTCACTCACCTTGCTTGAGCAAAGTCTAGACTTCATAGCTGGTAGCAGCAAGAACAGTGCGCTCATGGACATGCCTCCGGTACCAGCTTGGCAGGCCTGTTGGCGCAAAGTTCAAATGTGGTTTGCAACAAGAAATGAGGAAATGGAGGAGATCTTTGGACCGCCCTACTCGAGTCCATTGCAAATTCAAACCGACGATAATTCTGGTTTCCCAGTCATTGTGTTCGGTAGTGCTTGCGCAACAGTTGCCAATGTGGTCCACCATCTAACAGCCATGCTTTTACTACAAAATAAGCCTCGGTTAGCCAAGGCCAGTGCGGATCACATTCCATTTATCTCTCTAACCTGGCAGATACAACGTATTGTTGGTATCATCGCAACAGCGTCTGAATCTGAGTTGGGAGATCCAATAGTGATATCAGCCCTGATACATGCTGCGCGTAAGTTGAGTCATAGCAAACAGCTTTCTGTGGTTGCAGACGTGTTGGAAAAAGCTGCCACGGCCTCTGGCATGCAGCTTGGTGGAGAAATACAAAAGCTCAAGCAATGTTTTGGTTATAGTAGATCTAACACGATAATCAACTGACAGGGCTCTGCACCAGGTACATCTTAATACTCGTTCACGGCTGATACCATCGTTGCCATAACCAATGATAGCCCTGGCACAGGCCACCAACACTTGAGTTGTTTGTTTCTTTTTGATGGAAGCTAACAATTCACGCATATGCTGCTCGCTTATTGATGTTTCGTCATCGTCGTGGTTATCATAGTCCTGCTCACCACTGGTATTTCGTACTTCTTTCGGTACCAAAATTGAGTTTCGATTTCTGGAGTTGTCGAAGCCACTCCCATCACGGCTAGGGTATACAGGGTAGAGCAGGGAGAGGTGATCGAGCAAAGAACTTGCAACAAGACTGCTGGAGATTTTTAGCCAGTGGCACAAGATGCGGCAGCAATCAATGTCTCAGAAATGAAGTGCTCCATTGTCCTAACCTGTCATAACTTACGGAAGAAATAGTGTCAAGTCAATTCAAAATGAACTATTGGTGTGAAGCTGACTATACGGACCAGTGCACTTCAGCTATTGACTCCACTGCCTTGTCGCGCCTGCCTCGCAATTCTCTGTCAGTAACCTGGACCACGACTCGCTTGTATGCCGTAAGGCTAGGTGTTCCACTGTCCTTCAATTCAAGGATAAAGTGGAATACTTGGCCCTTTTCCTTTGGCTCGCCGCTGAACATATCGACTGCACATCTCTCTGCAGGTGGAAGCCTCACCCTTACTTTTCTTCCTGCCTTCTCTTCATCCAAATTCTCTATGTCAATTGTCGCCACTTCTGCATCCACCATCCATTGCGTTGCGGTGATGTCTTTGTATTGAAACCAGGTGAACGTCAACTCATCCTCATCAGGATCGTAGCTTTGAGATGCATCAAGAACTATCTGAGCACCTACCTCGGCTTCAAGCAGAAGAGGTTCTGGTCCTGGTGTGCTTTCATTGACCAACGCTACAGGCGCGTGATTACAGGTTGATGGGTCAGCTGATATAGTCCACTGCATCCTAGCAGCGAAGTCATTCTGATAGCTGTCTCGCCAGCGCCAAATCGTGGCATGGTTGCTTGCATAGGTTTTGCCGTCTAAGCCGACAACGCGATCCGCAACATCGGAATAGTGCAATCCAGCTTGTCCAAGATCAGTGAGCGCATATCGACCACCCCAACTGCCCCAATTCGGATGTTCTGATGAACCTAGGCCGTTCTGGACCAGGTACAAAAAGGTCGGCGTGTCACCCTCGGGGATAAACTGATAGTCAGGATATGCGCGGCCAAGAGGGCCTATCTGGATATGCTCTTTGAGCCACTCTTTGGTAAGCTTCGTGAAATCTGGGCCTCCTTGATCAAATCCATAGAATTTGTCGCCTGAAATCCCAGTCCAAGCAGCAAGGCCATACTGGTTCCAACCATGGGTTGAAGAGATGTAGAATATGTCTGGAAAACTCTGCCGAATCCACATTCCTGTATCGTCTTGATCAGATATTGCGTACACGCGGATTTTAGATCTCAGTCGTGCACTTTCCTCTTCTGACCTTTTCTGCTGGATGTGCTGTAATGCTTGTGCCAGTACGTTAGTACCACCCCAGCAGAGCACCCACAAAGCGTCATCAGACTCGTCTAGTCGTTCAATCAGCAGTTTTGCACCATCGCTTAGTGGCACTGCCGCTTCTAGTGCTTCTTTGCCATAGAGAGCAGGGCCTGTTCGAATCAGGCTGAGGATGTGATCTGGATGAGGATAAAGGTTGTCAGGATGGACATGATGATTCAAGTTATCGAAAATCTGGGCGTAGGCTCTGACAATCTTTTCCATATCTTCGGGGTGGACAACGCGCTTCATCCATGTCGAAGTGCACGCGACCAGACCTCTTGTGTTGAACTCATTGGAGTACAAGAGGTATCTCACGAGCGACTCGGCATCGTCGGGTTCGTTGGAAATATCGGAGACGATGAAGACCCGAGGCTTGCTCCGGCATACTCGAAGCTTCTGACGGTTAAACACCATTGTTGATTAGACCTAGAGACAACTCATGTCGGTTTTACGTGCAAGCCTTTAGTAGCAGTCCTTTCGGAATATCGAGTGTAGAGTGCTAGTCGACCAAGCATCTAGTTCAAAACAAAGTAAGGTTATAAGAATGATGACAGTCTGCTTACAAGCCGATACTTTGGCAAACATTACCAGAAAGAGCTAAGCCGGGCTGAATCACGACAAGCTGTCTTCACGTGTGTACATAACGGCATGTTGAATAAGAAGCAGAAACCTGCCACATGAGCGCTTCAAATTGCCTGCAGGAGCAAATTGAATCTTAGTTAATTCTCGTGATCCATTTCCCCGTAGTTGAACCGAAGCGAGTTTGCTGACCGCTTACCATAAATGGTAATTCGAGGCTAAAGACCGGTAGATGAGGTCGATGACTGGGGTTGGCTAGTTCGGTTCCAAATCAAAACCAGATATTGGGTGCCGGAAATGCATCTGCAGGTTGACGAACTCAATCAATGCTCGTACCAGCGTATTGGGACCACCTGGGACTTCCAGTCATATTGCTAGAAGCAGCAATATCGTAAGAAGGCTACAACTAAGTCTGATAATATGAACGCGTGCCTTTGTGGCGATGCATCTAGTCAAATGCTGCACACATTCACAAGTACAGGAATATGCAACCTCAACTCAGCCAAGAATACCAGGGTTTGCTAGCAATCATCTAACAAAATCTATGGGGCGTCCTGCTGAAAGTCTTGTACTCTTTAGCGGTAATGTGTTCGTTATCCGTCTTGAAAAATCCTTTGGGTTATTTGCCGCTCTTGGCCGATGATTCGCCGAAATGTGGAGCGCCAGCTCACGGGCTTGGTCTAGTTCTGACACATGTGGCTTCTGGCAAATCGCGTCAAGCGAAACGCTATTCAAGTATACTCTCCGTAGCCTCTCTCTTCCTCTTTCAGCATTGCTGCCGAACTGAGCTTGAGGAGGCATGGCTCTAGCTTCAAACACGATCTTGGGGATAGTCTGGAGCCCCGGATCAGCTCTCGGTACTGATGCAAAGCCATATAAAAAGGTCGCTTTTATCCTCACCAGCAATGCTACTAGTGACCATCGAACTCCAAGAAGTTCCTTGCAATCATCATCATTGTGAGCTAGAAGGATTTGTTGTCCACAAACTATAAATTGTACTTGCAATGGACTCTGAAAAGCGAACAGTGCCGGTGACGCATGCTGAGACTACGATTGACGATCAACTAGGCCATTTGGCCAACCAGGAAGACCATGAAACAAGCAAAATCCGAGCGATCAGGAAAAATCCGTGGGTCTTCGCATGGTGCATGTACGCCGTGTGGACCGTCCTTCTTGTCAGTTTCGAAAACCAAGCATCTGGCAACATCCTAGGCATTCCAGAGTTTCGGAAAGATTTTGGCACCCTGTACAACGGCAACTATGTTCTATCAGCAAAATGGCAGTCAGCATTTAGTGGTGCGCCAGTTGCATCGTAAGTTTTTCTTCGGCTTAGCTTTGAGACTCTTCCAGCATCCTAACACAGTACAGTCAAATCATCGGAGCGCTAGCCTCAGGACAGGTAGCCGATTGGATTGGACGCAGAAACACTATCATTGTTGCTCTTGTGATCTCGTTCGCAGCCATCACAATGGAATTTGTTGCCACTACAAATGAAGTGTTCTTTGGTGGTAAGTTTATCAATGGCTTTGCCGTAGGGACGCTTCAGACTGTTGCGGGTACATACGTTGGCGAGGTAGGTCGGAGATCTCGAAAATATCAACATTTGACGGCTGACAAGCTGGTTACAGATCGTACCTCTAGCTCTTCGAGGTTTAATGACCTGCCTAATCGCCCTTTCTTACACAGTTGGGCCATTCACGGTCTCTCTAATAGTCAACAGTACTGGTAACTACACCAACCGTTGGGCATACCGAGCTGTGTTCTGCTCGCAGTACGGATTCGCAGCAATATCAGCCATTTTCGTTTGGTTCATGCCAGAGTCACCTTGGTGGCTTATGAGCAAGAATCGCTCAGATCGTGCACTTCGAAGCCTCCAACGTCTCGGGTATAGCTCCGCGACTGGCGAAGACGTCAAACGCCTTGCAAACATTCAGTTGACACTCAACGAGATCCGGCACGAAACCGAAGGTGTGACATACATGGAATGCTTTCGTAAGTCGAATCTGCGTCGAACTATCATCGCCGTCACGCCACTATCAGTGCAAATGTTCACCGGCATTGTTTTTGCGGCATCATATTCCACTTATTATGCGCAGCTCGCCGGTTATTCTGCCGATATGTCATTCAAGCTTCAGATTATCCAACAAGTCTTGTCCATGCTCGGCAATGTTATGTCCTGGTACCTTATCGACAAAGCTGGTCGCCGCTCACTCACGATCTACGGTACGGTCGGCCTTACAGTCGTCCTCTGGGTTATGGGTGGCCTCGCTGTAGGTGGCACACCGGGGATGCTCAAGGGCACAGTTGCAATGATCCTAGTCTACTGCTGGCTCTACAACGTCACTATCGGTGCAACCGCCTACACTGTCTTGATAGAGCTTGCCACTGCACGTCTTCGGGCCAAGACTATTGCTATCGGGCTTGCGTTGCAGAGCTGCATAAGTCTTATGTGGAATTTTACACTGCCTTATCTCTTCAATCCAGACAAGGCGAACCTCGGCGGCAAACTCGGATTCATCTTCGGCGCACTGTCTCTCCCATGCATTGCTTTTCTGTGGTGGTATCAGCCAGAGACCAAAGGCCGGACTTATGAGGAACTCGATGAGATGTTCGTGCAAAAGATACCCGCTAGGAAATTTAAAACCCATCAGACTGAAGCCGAAATCAAAGGTCAGGAAGTGAGACGAGCCAGTCAAGTTGGGAATAGCCTTTAAGCTTGAAGGTTCAAAAGAGAAAAGTTGTTTTGGATAGTCAGGTGAATGGAAGCACAAAAATTGACACTTTTTCTCACTGGCGGGCAAGTTAGTCTCACGAAACGCTTCCGTTTGTGGTGGACAAAACTGTTGAATTGGGGACCTTTTGTAATAGAGCAATGACAAAGTAATGTACCTTCTTCTACGCTGAGAGGAGCTCAGTTAGTGGTCAAATACTCTCGCATACGTGATATAAGAGGGAAAAAGGCCGCTATCGCTCGAATTTCTGCACAACAGTCAAAGCCGAATGGGATTCTAGAAGCTCTGTCGCAGGAGTACCTGGCGCCCGT
Organism: Neophaeococcomyces mojaviensis; assembly: GCA_030247915.1. NCBI lineage: Eukaryota > Fungi > Ascomycota > Eurotiomycetes > Chaetothyriales > Neophaeococcomyces > Neophaeococcomyces mojaviensis. The sequence goes on from JAPDRQ010000185.1 coordinate 13,978, forward strand.
CAATGCCTAATAGTGTGTTTGGTGCCAATCAATATTACCAAACCTATCTGTACTAAAGCAGCGGAGGTGAATGAGCAGCTATACTACTTGATCCTTCAGAGAAGTTATAGGCACCGTGCAGCCTCCCATAAAGGTTCTCATCTCTGATGTTGGCCGAAAGTACCACGGGGATAACCCCAGGCGATTTCCAGGTCTTTGATGCGCCAGCGCGAGCCCCAGCCTGATTTGGCTTCAATGCGATGAAGAATATCGCACACCAACTTGTGTTCCTCGTAGTGGCTGAATAATTTGCCCGCAATATAGAGCGGTTGTATCGCGTTGTTGAGGCAGCCTTGATGAGGGTTGGCAAGCGAGATGCCAACGACTTGCCGTGCATGCCACAATGGTGATTGAATCGTCTGCATCTCGGAGAGATCGGCTTGGTCTGGCTTTGTTTCGAGCATGAGTATGCACGCTGTATGATAGAGCTGATTACCAGATATAGCTGACCAGTGAGCAAATAGCGCGCTTGGGAACTGATTATTCTCGGGAGAACAGGCGACTGTCTTTACTGGCAGCATTTCTGGCGGCCTTCTCTCAAGCCACTGCTGCAGTTCCGTCCATAGGCCGTTCCAGGCCTGCTCAAAGGCTTCATTCGTGCAGCCATTTGCCACTCCGAGCTCTAAAAACTGAACGCGCTGTGCTACGACATTACAGACTTTGGCGCAAAGGTACACTGCATAATTTGCATGCATATCGGGCGATGTTTGACCTAGCTCCAAGAAAGTTCGACTGATCACGTTCTGTTCCTCAGAATCGTTCTGTGTTGTCGGCAATATTGCATCTAGCAACACCCATCTCTTGATGGGCAGAACTGTGCCCTCAGCTCCGTCAGCAATGATAGCTGCGCAGAGATCCATGCGGGCGTAGCACCAAAAAACAGCTTGGAGAAGACCACCTGAGAAGCCATTGACGCCCGAAGCTTCTAGCAGTGCAGCGCAGCCTTGCAGGTGACGCCGCCAGTCACGAGGGCTAACACTCATCATTTCTAGAACACACAAAATACAAGCTGTAACCAGTACGTCTGGCTGGTTTGCATTTAGACTGGGCGTCAAGAACGAAATAGCTTCAGAGTAAAGTTCTAAACTGTCCCGAGATGCCATTTCTTTGCCTCCTTGACGCTCTACTTGGCGTGCCGAGAGCGCCAGCAAAGCATACAATACAGCAGGTGATGTTTGAGCCAGCACAGGGACTCGCAGCCCAAAATTTCGTGCTTGATCAAACATGTCAAGCCACGGGGCACATTCTCTGATCCAAATCTTGAGATAGTGGACCTTTTTAGCTGGCAGGATCGGGCCTTCATTTTTCAAAAGATGTTCAGCTATAAGGGCATGCCTTTGGAATGGTTTTGAGCTGTCGCCCTGTGGCTCTGGGGTCTGATCACGCGTAGCGCAGGCACTTCGAGCTTCTGTAAACAGCAAAGACCGTAACTCTGTCTGTAACTCTTGAAAGCGAGGATTTGTAGCATACTCATCGAAAATTGAAAAATGGTCGTTGGAAATAACATCCGGTGAAAAGTATGGCACTCCTGCATTATCAGAATTTCTGTGAGAAATTTCATGACCTAAAGGTCTTTCGTATAACCGCGTTTCTGTCGAGCGAGACAAATCCGGTGAGACATCTGCAAGCGTCATCTCGAGTCGACCCTACGATTTGTCCCGTTCCGCGAAGTGCTTGGCGATCATTCAACCATGCTGCAGGTGGAAAGCGCGTCTTGTACCCTCCACCTTCACCGAGAGACGAAGGGAAAGAATGTTGCACGCATAGGAGTCGGAAAGAGGTGACGGATTAAACGGAGCCCGTACCCGGACATCGAAGGACGATTATCTGTTTCGCCCTGCGGGGTTATGAAAGCTTCCGAAAGCCGTTTATGCCGGTAGTTCGCACGCTAGAATGTTTCAGGCATTAGGATTACTGATTCTGTCCTTTCACTTTTTGGTCTGCTCACACGATATACTCTTCGTCTCCAGCACTTTCGAATCAAGAGTCGGCGTTAGAACGCTTGTTGAATTACTGGCTTGATGATGACACGCGTGACGAATGCTCGATCCTTGTGTTACGAAGAGTTCCCATTTTTCTCAACACTAGCAGTTGTTCAATGTCATAGGAGCGATTCCAGTTTGATGGAGCTCGAAAGCGTGAACGAATATTGTGCGAAGCCAAAAACGCATTTTTACCGGTAACGGAATGCATATTCGAGAGCGAAAGTTACAGGACATATCCACAGCTTGCCATTAAGGAGAGAAGCTCGCTGAGCCTAAGAACTTTCCGCAACCAACAGATGCCGTGCAAACGTTCGTTGAACGATGACTCTGATGTGCCCCCAGAGTCTTCGACAAAGTCTGGGCCGGCAGCGATAACATATGAGGGAAACCGGTCGAGCAAGTAGACTCAGCTTGCACGAAGAGTGAGTCCAGCCTGGCCGTGCTCTCACCAGAGGTAATGGGCAGACTTGTGTTGGAACCATGAGCACGTGACTCGGACCACCCATGAATCGATTCGTGGAGATATCCGACATTGTCATTTCTGCAAGCATTCCCTATCTTTCCTCTCTATCTTAGGCAGGTCAAAGAGGCATCTTAGCTGTGCTAGCTTTAAAGGGAGCAAGCAGTTAATGTTGTGACGAGTTCATAGCACGCTTGAGCTTCCGGCAAGCTTGGCAACACTTTTCCCAGCATGAGCGCACCTAGGCTTGAACGTCATCTTCTCTTGCTCTTGATCTCTCCCTGTACTGATTATCACAAACACAATGAAGACAATACTGTTGAATCTTTTGCTTCTGCTCACCTCTGTGACAGCACAGACACCGTTCTTCGAAGCCAGGGAGGCCACAATAGCTTCTGTGCACACAGCTCTCTTTACACGTCAAAACACATGCCGTGATGTTGTCTCAGCTTTCATAGCTCGAGTTGAAGCCTTCAACCCGCTGATAAACGCTGTCATCACACTCAGTCCAAGTGCCTTAGAAGACGCGGATCACCTGGATCTGTCTCTAGCCGCCGAGAATGTGACCGGCGCTCTTTTTTGCATTCCTGTTCTGCTCAAAGACAACTACGATGCCCTGGGTATGCCGACTACTGCCGCTTCCACAGCTCTCAACTCCTCCAAGCCAATCAAAGACGCTTCCTCAGTAGCAGCTCTTCGTAACGCAGGCGCAGTCATTCTCGGCAAGACGAATCTCCACGAATTTGCTCTTGAAGGGCTATCTGTCTCCTCGTTTGGCGGTCAGACAATCAACCCATATGATTTCGCGCGTACACCAGGTGGAAGCTCTGGCGGTACTGGCGCAGCTATTGCAGCATCCTTCGCAGTCTTTGGAACAGGGACGGACACGGTAAATTCTTTGCGCAGTCCGGCAAGCGCAAATGCTCTTTACAGCTTTCGTCCGACTTACGGACTAATCTCACGCACCGGAATAGTCCCAGTGTCATGGACTCAAGACGTAATTGGTGCAATTGGCCGTTCGCTATACGATATTGCCACAGTTTTGACAGTAATGGCGAGTATTGGTTATGACCCTGTTGACAATGCCACTTCTCGCATTTTAGCATCTGCTAAGGACGTCGACTATACTACCGCTCTTACAGAGCCTTCCAGTCTCCAAGATATTCGCGTTGGCGTTCTCTATCCATTTTTCAACACTACCTCTTCCACCGAAACGGACCCGGTTAATACCATCATGTCTCGCGCTATCACAACAATGAGCCGCGCAGGCATAACTTTAGTTCCCATCAATGACACATCGGCATATAACATCTATAATGCCACTGCTCTCTCAACCAACCTTGACGTGCAACAATTTGAGTACCGCGAATCCCTCACATCTTACTTGTCCTCCAACCTTACCGGTCCGCATCCCACAAGCATGCCGGATCTCTATCTCTCGAACCGCAATACCAGCAACTTCCTCGTTATCCCGTCCCAATACAACTACCTCCAGAATGCCCTCCGCTCATCAACCTCAAACGCCACCTACGCCGACCGTCTTCGCGGCATAGCGAATCTCACGACGACACTACACACCATGTTCAGCTCGAACAAGCTCGACGCAATCATCTACCCTGAGCAGCGCAACCTCGTTGTACCAATTGGCTCCCCTTCCCAGTCTGGTAGAAATGGGATCTTAGCAGCACTGACTGGATCACCAGTGATCACGATTCCAATCGGCTTCTCGAATGCCACCGACACTGCGCCGATTGGTGTACCCGTGGGCATGGAGATACTTGGGCTGCCATGGACAGAGAGTAAACTGTTGCGGATCGCGAAGGGAGTTGACGATCGATTGCATGCGAGGCGGACACCCGTTACAGGTGGGATCAATGGTACCGCGGAAGTGACACAACGCTATGAGGGTGTACCTGTCATCCGCCCAAGTGGTATCGCGAATATTGACAAGGACGCATATCCTCTTGGGACCTTTGGGACATGAAAGGTGTGTTACTTACGCTGAAACAGCGGTTGTGCAATGTACCATACAATTCAAACCTAAATTAATGACGATTTATGCTTCATGCGATCATTGGCAACTGCCTGGGGAAGGTACGACGATGCCAACACCAAGAACTTAAGAGGATTTTCGTATCAAATGGCCGTCTTCGCGGAACAATCCATCTTCCACATAGCTCTTTGGTGCCAATTTTGTTAAGAATGTGAGTGTGCTCATTTCCAGGTAGCAATCAATGCTGTAACTGTAACAGGAGCAGAGTGGACCCACCGAACACAGCCTTGAAAGACGCTCACGCCAAAATCGAGTGGATACAAGCAAAGAAGTATGCATTAATTTTAACAACTAATGTACAGTATTGAGTACAATCTATGAGAGCTGCTCGGAAAGGCTACGCAGGGAAATTTACTCTCTATCAAGAGTTACATAGGTAAAAGACATCGTTTCCAGCAGATGCATCAAATTTTACCCACCTCAAAACTCCTCAGTAGCGCCAAGCAATTCAGTCAAACGTCGACGAAGCAAACGCTGCAAAGAAGGGCCCTCATCAAGCTACCTGGCCATGGACGAGCTCTCCATACTTCCACACCTGTTCCAAGCTTAACTTTCCGTCCGCATCTTCCTCCAAGATGCACAGGTCTCCATCACAGCCGATATCCAGTCTGCCCTTTCGTGACTCGCCTAACATCCGCGCCGGAGTATCGGTGACAGCTCTCAGACCTTCAGCCACTCCGCAACCAGTCCAACTGACGAAATTGTTGACGCAGGAGAGAAGGTCGATTGCACTACCTGCAATTCGTCCATTCTTCTCCAGCGTTAGGAGGCTGCCCTGTTTGATGATGTTCTCTCCATTTGTCCATGAGTACACTCCATCAGGAAGGCCGGTCAATGGCATAGCATCTGTGACGAGGATGGCGCCGGTAGGGTGAGCGGCATAGGCAATCTTCAAAGTTGGGGGAGCCAAGTGGATGCCGTCAGAAATGAGGCCAAAAAAGGGTGGATCGGGTACTGGGTCTGGAAGGGAATTTATTGAGGTAGAGATGGACAAGGAAGAGCGAGGTGAGGTTCGTCGAGAGCCGTCGCGAGGGGTAGATGGCCGTGACGAGGCGGAGGATAGTGTCCTCCGAGGGAGTGGGTTGGAATGCGGTACCGGTGAGGATGGGCGCTTGGACTTTATTACAGGTGATTGTGCCGGGCTCATCTGCTTCGGCGACTGAGTCGGTGTTGAAGGTCTAGAAGGTGTCTGGCCAAGTAAACCAAAAATGCCAGGATCTCGATGACCGAAGGGTCGCATAGCGTTGAACATGTGAGTAACCATTGTTGCACCTGCCCTAAGGGCTTCCTGTGCCTGTTCAAAGGTCGCGTCTGAGTGGCCGGTGGAGTAGATGATGTCTCTATTCACAAATTCTGGGATGAGACTTGTCATTTTGCCCTGTTCAGGTGCGGCGGTGATGTATTTGATGTTTCTCAGGTTGTCCTTGCCGTAACATCTTTCGATATCAGACCATGATTCGGCTTTACGTAAGACTTCTGGCGTGTGTATGCCATTCTTGCAAGGGTTGAGGAAGGGTCCCTCCACATGAGCACCGAGGCAGTCGGTGCCTTCAGAGGCTGTTCTTGACGTGTTCCTGCCCAGGTGAGGAAGGTTCGAGTGGTAGACTTCTGGTAGGGAAGAAGTCATGGTTGGGGTGAATGATGTGACTCCGCTCTTGACTAGCTCCTTCCGCACTGCGCGGAACTTTTGGTCGAAGTCAGGGTCTTGCTTCGCGAAGTCAAGACCGTTGTAGCCATTTAGCTGCACTTCAATGAAGCCAGGTGAGACGATCTTGCCCTTGAGATCAATCACTCGATCTGGGGTCTTTCCAGAACTATAGAAGGCAGATTGCGGGGATATGATCTTTCCGGAGTCGGAGGACACCCATAGGTCGCCCAGTTCCAGCTGGCCATCCTTGAGCAGGAGGCCGTTGGTAAATTTCGTGATTTGGGCAGACATTATGTTGGATAAGATTCAGCGAGGAAAAGTAAGAAGAAGCAGGAAGGAGATGGGCTGGCACGCTGAAGACTTGTGGCCAAGGATGCCTACGAGAGCATGAAGTGACATGACGACGGAAGTTAGTAGGCATTGTGATATTATGATAGCAGACAGAGCGCAAAGGGTTGCGTTCGGAAGGACAGGAACGTTAGGCACTTGATGTCCAATGATACCATACACATGCTACTCAGGATTCCCCGAAAATGAGCAAACAATGACATGACATCGTTCGGCGCAGTAGGATTTTACTGCCGAACTTTACCCAGTATGCCACCAAACTGCTACTGCAAATTTGGGGTTGAAAGCCCTTGTGTCACTGTAGATGAAGTGAGCGTCTGTGTTCTGAGGAAGAGTGTGTTGGCGATAGAGGTATCAAAATGGATGCAACAGTACCACTGGGCAGATGTAACCTTGGAAAAGGAGTCCGGGGAGGAGTGAGGGCTAGGAGGTGTAACCTCGCAATCTGCCACAGATCTGCGGGAGGGCGCGACAAATCACGTGGCAAAAGACCATCAGCATCTTGCCTCCAGCCCACCAATTACACCCGCCAAAAAGGATGCTAAGCACCTTAGCTTGCTGCCGACCTCTCACTACAACCAAATCGACCATTGACGCACAGCGAGAGGTGTCCACCTCCGGGTTGGTCGAACCCTGGAGATGTGAGTCTCGTGGCCTCGTTTCCTGCACTTGGTCTCCAAAATTATACCCCGGACAGATTGATAGCACCACCACACCTGCCATTGCAGCTCTTCGCAAGCTGCTTTCTCCATGTCACTGTCGCCTTTGGTGGATGTGACTTGACTATCAAGTTTCGTGCTCCCTCAAACACCAGCTCTGGTGTCGCGTGTCACACAAATAGCTCCCATCTCCCTCCACCTTGCGATCTTCGTCTCATTGTTTCCAGAAGCACAAGCCCACAAGAGATCTACTCGGGTTCCACTTCCATTCGTGATCCTTCACCAGAGAATTCCCCACCAGTCCTTCCTACACCCTGCCTTGCCTTGACCATGGACGAGAAACACGTGTCCGAGGTGTCGAGCGACAGCCCAAGCCATACGCCGGCAGTGGAGAGCACGCAGAAGAAAGGGAAGCCATGGATGCACAAGTCCATCAAGCTTGGTCCCCTCACCATCCCAGCATATGCCACTCCACAGTTCCAGATCATCTTTGTGGCCTTGGTGTGCTTCTTGTGTCCGGGCATGTTCAATGCCGTCAACGGACTGGGAGCCGGTGGTCAAGTCAGCGCAGTCGACATCAACAACGCCAACACCGCCCTCTACTCAACCTTTGCCGGCGTGGGCTTCTTCTGCGGCAGCATTGCTAACCGACTCGGTCTCAGACTCACTCTCGGCATCGGTGGTTTTGGCTACTTCCTCTACGTTGCCTCGATCCTCTCCTACAACCACAACCAGAATGCCGGCTTCCTCATCTTCGCCGGTGCCCTCCTCGGTCTCTGCGCGGGTATGCTTTGGACCGCTCAAGGCGCAATCATGATGTCCTATCCATCAGAGAAAGAGAAGGGTCGATACATCTCCAGATTCTGGGCCATCTTCAATCTCGGTGCTGTCATCGGTGCCCTGGTCCCCCTGGGTCAGAACCTGCACTCTACAGCTGGCGCCGTCACAGACGGAACCTATATCGCTTTCATGGTGCTTATGGCCGCCGGCTTCGTCTTGTCCATGTTCCTCTGCGACCCTCGAATTGTCCGCCGAAATGATGGATCCGGCATTATCCTCATGAAGAATCCCTCCTGGAAATCCGAGATCCTGGGTCTTTTCGAAACCCTGAAGAATGACTACTACATCATCGGGCTCTTCCCCCTCTTCATATCCAGCAACTGGTTCTACACTTACCACTTCCAAGGTGTCAATCTGCCCTACTTCAACCTCCGCACTCGATGCCTGAACAACGTCCTCTACTGGTCCATGCAAATCGTTGGTGCTTTCCTTGTAGGCTTCCTCCTGGACCTGGGCAAACTCAGACGTTCAGTCCGAGCCAGATACGTTCTTGCTGGGCTGATGCTCCTTACTATGGCCATCTGGGGAGGTGGTTACGCTTTCCAAAAGCAGTACACTCGAGCCGACACCCTTGGTCTCGGCAAACAGCACACGGGCGTTGACTTCACCGAAGGCAAATACATCGGCCCTATGTTCTTGTACATGTTTTACGGATTCTATGATGCCGCGTGGCAGGTCACTGTGTACTGGTAAGTTACCTTTATCTTCACTCCTTTCCAAAAACAAATCACTAATTGTTTGTTCAGGCTTATGGGCTCTCTATCCAACAACTCTCGCAAACTCGCCAACTTCGCCGGCTTTTACAAGGGTATTCAATCAGCTGGTGGTGCTATTGCTGCCAACATCGACGCTCGCCAGATTCCATTCATGACTCAGTTCGGCACGAATTGGGGCATGCTTGCGGGCTCTATCATCATTGCTGCACCTGTGATCTTTTTCAAGGTACAGGATACTGTACCGATAGAAGATGACTTGAAGTTCTCAGACGAGACAGTCGCTGACGTGGCGCCGGCAAGCGAAATCAAGGAGATCAGGAACTAAGAGACAGAAGCCTGTGTACGCTGAATCGATGTAAGGAGTCTGGCGACTACTATATGTCTTGTGGTTCTAGCAAGCGAACTTGATGGGATGTCAATGAAGTCACGAATGAACAGGTGTGTAGCTGAATGGAAAGGAATTAGTGACCTGGTAGCATTTTGTTCCGACTTTGCCTCTTGCTTTATGACGGTGCTCTGTGTAGCAACAATCGTTCCTCATGTCTCTCCAAATCAACAACCCGAACAACCACGACCCTTGGATTTACCTACTTCTACTTGCTGTTACATCTCAACGTAAAAGCTTGAACCCGCAGGGACTAGCAACCCTTGACCCCGGTCGTGCCTGCCTCGGAGAACACGAGAGAGATATACAAATCTTATCGCAGCTCAGCAAAAAAACTACGACGAGACACGTCTAACGCACCCTGTTCTTGGACTACGCGACCAAGAAGTAACGCAACAAGTTTTCATGAACCATTCAGAAGCTAGGTTGCACATCACAGTAAGCAACGAAGATTTAGTGTTGGAAGAAGCTACGCACTGCTAGTTGGGAGTCGCAGTGCTACCTGATATCAATGGCAATGATACGGATTCTTACGACGCGGTATTGTTCGACTGAGTATGTACCTTCTTGTCTGGGTTAGCGGGGCGCGGTTGGTGTCTGTATTGCTTGAGGAACGAGTAGTAGTGAGTCGGGACGATCGATGGTTCTGGTGAAATCTCTCTTTGATGGCGAGACTGGTTGTTGGTGGTCTTTCGGTAAGGTGGAGACGGAGGTCAAACAATGAGTGGAGGAAAGAGGTGTGTTTAAGCGATATCCGGCATGGTGAGTGGAGGAGGTGGTGTAGGCGAGATCATAGAACTTTGAACGGTGGGCGATGTGGGGAAGAAGAGGGAAATCTTGAGTGACACTGAGTGATGCTGAATTCAATCGAGCTCCTCAGGTAGTAACTGGACATGTTCAACTCAAAGGTATAAATTAGTGAATAAGACAATGTCTATACTAGATGTTCCTTGAGCTGGACGTGAGCACAAGTAATGCATTCTGCCGTAGCCAAGAAATGCATATCTATATACATTCAAGAACAAAACAAGCTCGCTATCGTATGCACTTTACTTTAACCAAACCCAAATAAACTCCCTAAATAGTGCGATGTTTTCTGGCGCCCAGAACCTCTGCAAATTCGCTCTATGTAGTCTACCTCTTCTCTTCAGCGGGTTCGTTTGCGTCGTCTCCATCGGCCCCGCCACATTCATCGTCGCTCTTCTGGTCCACTTGAATGGATTCCACGTCCGCTCGTCCTTGACATGGTACAATGCCACCAGCATGAGGAAAATCGGGATCGCGATATAAGACGCAACGAAATCTGCCGCGGTGAAAGGAGAAAGTATTGATTTCCAGCCGTTGAAGAATAAGAACAGAAAGCAAGCGAACGCAGAGAATGCTGCTCGTGCCCATTGCAGATGCGAACGGTAGGGATAATTGGCCGCAGCACGATTGAGGATGGGACCGGAGTCGGAGTCCATGATGACTGGATCATTAGGCTCGGCCTCAACAGTACAGGTCTTGAAAGCCATGAAACTGATGCCGATGCCCATGTACACGATCATCATAGATGCGGAGGAGAGGATGGCGAGCCGACCGAGAATCTTGGCTGGTGAAGGTTGTGTGCCGAGGTAGCCAAGGAAGCCGAAGAGCCAGGATGTGAAAACTGCAGCTAGAGGGACGCCTTTCGAGGTCGTGCGTTCGAGTCGCGACTTGAGCCAGTAGAGGCGTGTCGGCCAGGCGTTACGAACGGAGGCTAGAGCGTGCAGAAGCCGAGACGCAGTGTACAAGCCATTCACGCCGCAGGAAAAGGCGCTGAAGATGAAGAAGGCGTTGAGTAGGTGAGGAAGGCCTGTGACTCCGCTGAGGATACAGGAGATTATGAAGGGGGAATGGTTGCCTTGCCTGAAAGTATTGGTTAGTATGCGCCCTGGAAGTTGCGAATCAACGGGTTGGGGGGAGTGAGAGTTGCCGTCCCACCGCTGTTTGCTAGCATTTGCAGGCGGTGTAGCTTACCTAATATCATTGTTGCTCGAATCTTTGATCATAAGATCATCGTACGGCACATTCAAGCCGACTGAGAACACCAGCAGTGCATAAAGCGTGATGACTCTCAGCGCAATCTTTCTCGACGCAATCTTGATGGACTCTTCAGTCTCCAGTCGACGATTCTCGGCAGCTGTTACCGACACGGAGAACATGCCTTGCAACGAGAAGAAGATTGTATTCATCGATGACCACAACCCGATTAGTCGTGCTGTGTCACCGTGAAATACATGCTTGCCGATAGATGCGGTATCTGTGAAGAACCCATATGGCTTCTGGTACGTCCAGAATCGGGGATACAGACCTCGATTCGCATTGACGCCGCTGATGATGACATTGAACATGATCATGACGACCATCATGATCAGCTTTATGCAGCCAAACACGTACTCAATCTCACCATAGATTCTCACGGGCAAAACGTTGATGCCGAGCATGAGGAATAGGGCGAACGTTGCCCAGACCGCCGGGCTGATTTCCATACCGAATTTCCATTCCAACGGTATTTCAGGATAGTTCTTGCTTTCCAGATAGGAGTTGTCGAAGCCAAATTCGAATGTTTGTGAAAGAGTGCTGACTTCAGTTGCTGTTAGAATAGCGTAGGCGAACCTGTTGCCCAAATTAGCCATGTAAGTAGCGAAAAACAGCGATACTGACCATGCCATCCATCCTATCGCGAAGCCCACGCTTTCGTCAATAAAGCGGGAGCAGAAATCAATAATCGGACCTTTGACAGGGAAGACAGCTGTCATCTCCCCAAGGCTTGAATTTGCAGACCAGATAACCACACCCATTAGAATGTAGCCCATCACTGCACCTCCAGGTCCAATAGCGCTGATTATTTTGCCCGATTGCAGGAAACAACCGATACCGACCGTTGTCGAGAAAGCAATCATGTTCACATGCCGTTCGTCCAGCGACCGTCTGCAAATGTGTCAGTGTTGATTGGGAACCGAGACAGTGCAATATCCTACCGTAACTCTGTATTTCGTGACGCAGACTTCTCTACCACTGTAAGATGTGAATTGTATGTGCCATCCTCCATAGCGCTGACTGGAGAAGTTCTACCGTCGATAAGATCGTACTCAGTATCATTGAAGCTGATCTTGTCGTTATCTATTGAAGCTGTTGGAGGCATTGTGAAGAATGGTTCGACTTCAATTTCCTTCGAGTTGCGTCGGGTCGAGGAAATCTGTCGCTAGTATATGAAATGTCCCAGATTATGTGAAAGCAGTCAAGCATGCCCGTCAAGTTGTCTCATGCGCGTCTACCCCAGCATCCGTGTGTTTGGATGTTACTCCAATGGGCCACAACGCACTGTGGGGGTTGATCAAGACCCTTCGATGATTTGGTGGCAGCATGACAAAGCCAGAAATCTAGTTGTTAGCGAGGCTGCGGTGGCAAATATAGCAATTCCAACTAATCATGCATTGATGGTGGAGCCCAGAGAGAAACAGTCCTCGCATGATATAGTAGCCCCCTCGAAGCGAACGTCCAGAACGAGACCGCTTGAGTATACTCGACCAAGGTTGAGCGGGCCAATAATAGCATGACAACGGGACTAGGTGGCGATTTAACTCACCCTTCATGAACCGAAAAGGGTAGATGAGCCCCAAGATAGCAGCGGTGACTGATGTTGCGGAGAAAAAAGCTAGTGCAAGAAAGACGCGAGACTATGCAAGTTCGTACATGAAGCCTTTCCTGCACGTATGCTGATCGTGGTTCTTTGGCTGATGTGTGATTGGTTCCAACATGCAGGTAACACATGAAGTCCCATTTGATGCCTGAAGAGCGTTCACGGCGCCATAAATACGGAAGCTGTATGATTGATTCGTTGCCAACACGGTGAGGGGATGCGAAGCTTTGATAAGGCTAGTGTCAAGACGCACTAGAGGTTGCTTCGTAATAATATCTGTGTTTTGTCGCGTAAGGCTCTGCCCACGTCTGTCACTCTTGGCATGGCAATGTTTGTCTCACTTTCAACATATACAATTTATATGCTTCCATCAATGTTGCACAGGTCAATATTGTAAGAATAAGACAATCGTCAAATTGACATTGTTTTGAGTTAAAGGTAGTACAAACGCACAGGTTTTGGATCCCGGTCGCCTGAAGTTGGAGATGCGCTAGTGCTGCAGCATGACTAACAGCACCTCCTGCCAGAACAAGTTGGATATTCCATTTCCGGTAACCGAAGTTTGATGTGTCTTTGGACGTCGCCTAGGCTCTGCAGATCGAGCGCTCCTCGTCATGAGAAACATGTTCCATGCATCTTGCTGCAAGCGACATTGACGCGCCTCTCTCGAGGGGAAACGACACAGCCAACCATCGAAGTCACGTCAGCCCGGCGTTTTTAGTATGTAGCTGTCATTGGCGACGGCTTCACATGCCACTCGGGGATCTAGTAAACTTTCCCTCTTTCAAGAGAGAGCCCTCGAGCCCCAGTGTCTCTTGAGCTTATGCAATGCCATGAGCGTCTCGCCGTCACCTTTCTAGCCCGCAGCCACAAGGGTACATGTTTCTTATGTAAACCATTTGGGGACATACCAAGTATCTGGGCGTGTCTTGGATTCTGAAATCGTCGCCTGTGCATGCCCTGGCCCCCATACCGTGGTGAATCATTGCCCTCTTGATCAGCAGACTCGTTCCCTTTATTGGAGAATTTGGCCTGTATATCGGCGACCTCTTTGCTTGATGTAGAGTGGCAATCGCCTGGACGATGAGGTTGAATATCATTGCCATAACATAACACAGTTGTACCAGATGACATGTCTCACGAGACGCTCGCGTCTGCGTGGTCTGCATTGACGGAACTTCAGGATTTGAGTGCTGGACTTCGAGATGTTATCGGAAACTCAACTTTACGGTCGATAAGATCCAACTACCATCCAGAAGAAACACCACGACGATTTCTGGAGTACGCTATCGAGCTATGCGTAACTTTCGATGCGATTCGGTTCCTCAGCAAAACAGATTCCAAAAACACACCCCTGTTGCAAGAGGATCTGGTCTCAGTCGTTGCACACTTTTTGAACGGCTTGGCGAACGACTGCGTGGTTGATCAGACATTATTGAGGGATTCTTCGCACAAGCAAATTTTGGGCCATGCCCTGTGTTCTGCCGTCTGCACGCTTCGAACTTGTGCTTGGGACTGTCGACCTGAGTTGCGGCTGATCCTGTGCAAGCAGGCGGGCAAACTTCTGAATCATGCTCCAGTTAAAGACGAATCGCTATGGCTCGTTCAGACTCTTGCAAATCTTCTGCTTGCTCATTATGGCTCGGCCACACCACTCGGGCAGGGTGCCGATCAGAGTCAAACACGTTGGAAGATGCTTTGGGAAGCTGTAAGTAACCGTATTCTAGCCTGATCCAGCTGACAGTGCGTCTAGAATCCTACCGAGCGCCAGAATACGATGCAAGAAATGGTAAGGAGAGCAACAGACACCAATGTCGCTGCGGCTGAGCGCATCCTGCCCATGCTTGATCTATGTCAGCTATATTGGGATACTGATGCTTTGCTTATACAAGCATGTTCGAAATCGAAGCGCTCGCAGTACTTGGACCGAGTCTTTTATGTCCCGGATGATGTTGCTGCCATCAACTTAGCATTGGAGATTCGATTCGCCACTCAGGAGCAATTCGCGTTTCGCAATATGAGGAGCTCTTCAGGACCCGACAGTCTTCAAACACAGTCGTATGTAATGTTTCGCCCTGGTTTAAGACTCAAGTGCTGCCAAGATGATTGCAATTGTTCTTTCAACAATCAGTTTATGCAACATATCAACCCCGCAGTAAGTCACCCATCCCAAGAGTATTTGTGCTTGCTAACGCAATTCAGCGGTTAAATCAGGGTAATCTTCTCCGAGGCGCGGTAGCAGCTGCCTTCAACGAATCCGCTGTTTTGGGCATGTCTCACGATTTTTTCGATAGCATATACACAGGATACGCGAAGAGGCTGAGGAGATGGTCGGGTCCTGAACATGCCTCGATCGAGGCTCTATCTGAAACAAGTGAAGAAGACGACATCGTGCCAGAATGCCTTCCCCTGAGACCTCGTTTGGTTACTTCTCATAGTGTCGACGAGTCCGACACATCTCCAAAGGACGTAGAGCAGAAAGTGAGGTCCATTAGCCAGCCGAATATACATCGTCGCTATGCAAGACCGTTGCCGCCCATGATCCAGAGGAACGATAGTAGGCCAGCTATTAGCGAAGTGCTGGAAGCACATAGCGAAGAAAGGCCAGGATCAGTGACAGAAGCAGTGGAAATCATGTCACAGCCCGACTCTCCTGGACTCGAGGGCGCTGGGAGCGTGCACCAACACGAAGCTCCAGAGTTCGGCAGGACGGACAGCGTTACAACTGCTAGCACAGCTTCGGGGTATGGAACTCAGCACTCAGGCTCGCAGCAAGCGCGGCACTCGCTGGTGTATTCCGAGAAAATGGAGGAATCGTTCCCGGAACCTGTGGTGGTAACCAAACGCCGGACCATAGACTCACCACATGATTTTGAAAAGAGCTATCCGGAGGTGGCTGTCGATCCTGTGACCGCGATCCAAGAGGACAATATCTCACTATTCTCTGATGGCGGATCAATGCCAATGACAACTCGATCTGGTGGACGAACCCAAGCTCAAAAGAAATGGCCTGGGTTTTTGAAACAATCAAAGAGAGGACAATTTGCTGTTCCAACAGTCCGTTTCTTCACGTCGGGGAAGTATATGATTGCTTGGACCAGATATGGTGGTGTATGCATTGATCTCAGTAATCCCGATGGTTCGAGACATCAGCCAATCAATGATGGCGACATCGTCCTAGGTGCTGGAGGATCAAGAAGATATGCGGTGGTCGCTCGCTTTCATGAGGTAAGATCCATAGATTGTTATTCGATCCGACTAACGCTCGACAGGCCTATTGTCTGAATGTTTACAACATTGGTGATGTCGAGCCTGGGATGAAGGTCAATCTTGGCAGCTGTCCCAAAGCGATGGACATGTCGAAAGACGACCGATTCCTAGCAATCAAATATCCTCAAGGCGTACGGATCTTTGATCTGGAGAGAGCAACCAAAATTGACCACAAGCTTCCGAAGATGGAAAACGCCAAGGCTACTCCCGGAGGTCACCTTGTAGCGTTCTCGCATGACAGCCAGTCATTCATGGCCTCAACCAGAATGGGACCCGAGAAGGTGCTGACGTATTGGAGCCATTGTATGGATAAAAGTAAACATGTAATTGTGCACAGCAATGCGCCATGCGTAAGTGGAAAAAGGCTCTACAGGTCTGAACTCAAGCTGACTTTGGCAGGGCAATATCGATGATCATGGTTTGACCAGCTTGTTACTTGCTGGTCCTTCCGTCCGCGGGCTACCGACAGGATTTCTGAGCACCTTCACCGAGAAAGGCAGTCCGGTGGTACTATCCATGAGCCAAAGCCAACCACACGCAATACTCTTGCGTGATACAAGAAGCACGATCGGCACGCGTGTCCACGGAGCGGGTATGCACGTCGATCCTCACACGCGGAAGTCCAACCTTGTCATGGTCAACCACAATAACGACATTTTCTGGATCTCGGACCTATTTGGCAGAGGTCAAGATATTCAGCGTATCAAGACGCTGAAACGGCCGAAGAGCATGAAGCCAGAATTGATGGTAGCCATGACTAATGCCGATGAAGCAAGCATTTTCTGGATCGATCAAAAGACCCACACTGGCATGCTCGTGCGGGTGGGAAAGTCAGGCGGCATGACCAAACCAATGGAGATTCGGCTGGATATGGAGCCGATGTGTGCTGGCTAACGTCGCAGTGAATGTCGAACGGAACTGTACCACATTGGCCTCGTGTACGAATGAGATACCCCCTGTTCTGTTACGGACAGATGCGTATATGGGCGTTGAGCAAGGGAATATAAACAGGCAAATGATCTGTAGCGTCTCTTATGTGTTGATTTTGCGAAGGCTAGGAGAAAGGAAAACCGCCGTTGTTAATCTTGCGTTGATCACAAATAGTTACTTAGAGAAGGAAGAAAGGACTGACTGGAGGAGGCCGGAGTAAGATTACGCAAGGTTGCGCTTCATGTCTCATTGAATACACCTAGCGTGCGCTAGCGCGTTTGCCCACAGCTTGTCATCGTCTCCAAGATGGAGAAAGACGATGATCTTTCTCAGACGCAATGTCAACCAAAGGCGCTCTAACGCTTGCTACGATCCCGCCATTCATATACTTTGTGTGCGTCATTGATTGATCATATTTTATGGAAGAAGTACCTGCACGAACTCCTGCCTGCTGAAAAGCTCCAATTCCCTGGAGAACTGAACTTCTCTACTTGAGACCAGCCCGGGACTTGAAGGCAGCGATGAGGCCAGATGTAGACGCATCATGACCAGAGCCGGCGCCTTCGGTTTCAAGGTCCTTCTGAACCTTCTTCGCGAGAGCCTTACCAAGTTCAACGCCCCATTGGTCGAAGCTGTTGATGTTCCAGATCGCACCCTCGGTGAAGACCATGTGCTCGTAGTAGGCGATAAGCGCGCCGAGCGTACCTGGAGTGATCTTCTGTGCAAGAATGCTCGTGGTCGGTCGGTTGCCAAGGAAGGTCTTATGTGGGACGAGATTTTCTGGAGCACCCTCAGCCTTGACCTCATCTGGTGTCTTGCCAAGCATAAGAGCTTCGGTCTGAGCAAGGAAGTTGGATGCGAGCATGCGGTGATGCAGTCCGTTCTGGACGGGGTTGTGGGTCTCTGCGGCCATGATGAAGTCGGCTGGGATGAGCTTGGTGCCCTGGTGCAACAGCTGGAAGAAGGAGTGCTGTGAGTTTGTGCCTGGCTCACCCCAGAAAACAGCGCCGGTTGTATACTTGACGTAATCACCGCTTCGAGTGACAGCCTTGCCATTAGACTCCATGGTAAGTTGTTGGAGGTAAGCTGGGAAGCGCTTCATGTACTGGTCGTATGGTGCAACAAGGTGTGTTTGAGCTCCGTAGAAGTCCGAGTACCAGACACTCAACAGGCCAGCAATAACTGGAATGTTGTTCTCGAGAGGTGTCTTGAGGAAGTGTTGGTCCATGGCGTGAGCGCCGGCCAAGAACTGGTGGAAGTTGTCGAAGCCGATGTACAGAGCCACGGATAGGCCGATAGCAGACCATACTGAGTATCGCCCACCGACCCAAGACTCGAAACCAAACATGTTCTTGGTATCAATACCAAACTTGGAGACTTCTGAAGCGTTGGTGGAGAGGGCGACGAAGTGCTTGGCGATGTCTTCTTGCTTAGCACTCTTCAGGAACCATTCTTTGGCGGTGTTGGCGTTGGTGACCGTCTCAGCGGTTGTGAAAGTTTTGGAGGCGATCAAAAACAGAGTTGTCTCTGGGTCCGACTCTTTCAAAGCTTCGGCGATGTCGGTTCCGTCAATGTTGGACACAAAGTGCATGGTCAAACTGCGGTCACCGTAGGCCTTGAGGGCTTCTGCCACCATTACTGGTCCGCTACCTCGCGGTTAGTCTTTCACACACACTTGAACAGGGTGCATGTCGACTTACAGATCAGATCCTCCGATGCCAATATTGATGATGGACTTCATCTTCTTGCCGGTGTAGCCTTTCCATTCACCACTTCGGACAGCATTAGAGAATTCTTTCATGTGCTCAAGGACAGAGTTGGTCTCCTCAACCACACTCTTGCCGCTGACTTTCATGTCCTGGTTCGACACATTTCGAAGAGCGACATGGTAGACAGCTCGGTCTTCTGTGAAGTTGATTTGTTCACCAGCGAACATACGATCTCTCAGCTGCTCGACGTTGGCCTCCTTCGCCAAGTCGGTCAAGAGCTTCAATGTATCATCGGCAAGAAAGTTCTTGGAAAAGTCAAAGAGAATCTCAGTGCCATCGGCCTCGTTCTTGAAGGTTCTGGTGTACTTCTCGAATCGTTGAGGGTCCTGCTGGAAAGCCTCTTTCAGAACGATGTTTCGACCAACTTCATTGTGATGCTTGACCAAAGCATCCCAGGCTTTGAGCTCGGTGGCTTGTTTGAAGGTTGCGTCTGACATAGCTGAAAAAGTACCTGATAGTCTTTCTAGAGTTATGTTAGCTTGAGCTTGAGAGAATGAGAAAGCGAAGAAGAGCACAAGAGTACTTACGAAACAAATTCTCAGACAAGCTGCGGGATTCAACAAATTCTTTGCGGGCAGGTCTGACCACGATGCCTTACAACTTTATTGTGCAGGTCAGCTTTCTGCTGTGTTTATGGTGGGGGTGGTCACTTTTCCACCGCAGTTGCTCTCGCATTCGCGTACAAAGTGCGTCATAGGCACCCCAAGTCCAACAAAACACTTTTTCACATGTGGTGGCCGCCCCGCGTTCCTAGGCTTGCTTAGTCAGTGTAAGAAGGCTGACTTAGCTGGTGAGTTGAACGTAGTTTACGCAAGCAAGGAGTGACCCGAAGCTGCCGAAAAGGTGAGAAGAAGAGAGCACTGCAGTATGTGTCATCCAGACGCAGATCGTAGTTCACCTGATTGGATCAAAATGGCATTTGCTTACACAAAACAAATACTTCTAAACGACCATATAATCCTTCATAGCCTGAGCATGTCGTAAGTATCATGGCATCGGAGAGCGTAGCTAGAGGAATGCGTATTGCAAAGCAGTAAAAGCTGCCAAGGCCACAAAACTGGAGATTGTATGGCTGTTCGCCATGGATGGGCCAACGGAAAGACGGCCAGTATACTGAGGCGCTGGTAACGAGAAGCAGATGCCCTTGAACTCGCATTACCGATGATCGAGCTTGCGCTACTTGAGATTGCTGAGTCTGATTGCAAGGGCGCCAGCGTCTGGCGCGAGGCAGCTGGCAGCCATCAGCGGTTCAGTTGGAGTCTTCTCACCGTAAGTCAATGGTGGCATGTCGCTCAAAATGATCAATTCAGTCACAATACTGCATATGACCGCCCATATTCTCGTGGGTGATGGCGTTGCTAGCGGTGTAAAGTCAGTCAGATCCGACATAGCCGATATCGATGTGATTGATGCCGAAATGGTACAGGTCGAAAGATTTGATGTCGACAAAGTTGGTATAGAGGTCGCTGATGGCGGATCTTCATATGTATTGGAAATACCAGGAGTTGTCCGAACGGTGCTGAGACTCGAGATTGACAAGTACGTTGACGTGAGTGGAATGCTCCAAGGCGTCCAATCAGGAGGTGATGAAGAGGACTCGCTGGGTAGGGCCGTATAGGTAACGGTAGTGTTTGCTATCAGGCAAATTGTGTATTTTGGTCGACACGCACTTGTGCATGATGGCAAATCAGTCGTGCTTGTAGATAGCCAAGAGCAGTCTCCTATGCACTTGATCGGAACGGCCTGTTGCCACGAGCTGGGCAGTTCCTACCGCCTGGATAGCAGTCGGATTCTTGCTGGCGAACAACAATGTTGTTTCTAAAGGCAGCCGCAGTAGTAATCCTTACGAGCAAGGCTGTGCTGGTAGAACCAAGATTAAGTGCATCCCGGCTGGAGGTAGAAGAGCGTCAGTTGTGCAAGAAGGATAGCTGAACGAAAATCAATTTGAGGAGACCTCAGGCTTGTAATGATCAGTGAACAAAAATCTACATGGTGAGAAAACCAGGTTGATAAGGCGTTGTGTAGGACCTCCCACTGACGGTCAAGGACTTTTCTTCCACACAATTGACAGTATAGAAGCCTCACCCATTACATGAGAAGATGTTTCATACTCGGATGTGATACCAAGCAATTTCCAGCAGAGACAGAGTTTTACCTTCTCTGTACGGCTTTTAACTGTTGCGTTTACTGCAACAAGCCGCCTGCAACGTATGTCTGTAGAGAGAAAAGAAGAGATGGGGGCCAGCAACAAGCCAGAAAGACAAATTTGGTCTCACAGACCACAGTGGTTAAAAAAAACATGCAGGCAAGCTTGGTGAACGTTGTTAGTGAGGAGACTTTGTAGCATAAAATTCTTTAAAAAAGATTCAATAGGACACTTGCGCGACGATTGACCGTCGTAGAAACAAAGTTGCTAAGACCTGTGGACAAAAGCTCAAGGTGCCTTTCAACTGTCCAGGCACAGAGTTTCTTTCCTCGTATGCCGTAGGGTTTCAAGTGCTTTGCGATGTCCCAGAAATCTAACATGGGACTTCGTCGTCGAGGTTTTTCATCGTACTACCGTGGATACTGCGTTGTTGTGAACTTGATTTGTTTGAGGATGCGCTAGAAGAACGGCGCCCTTGCAGGCACGAGGCGTATAAGACCAAGAGTCCGCACGTTAAGAAGCAACATTCCAGCAACAACAGAAAAAATTGTTTAAACGGTCAGTGGCCCCAATAGCCAGAAGCCAGAAGCCTGGAAGCTCAGAAGGGACGGTGAGAGTGAGAGAGACAAAAGCACGTAACCCAGTTTCTTGGCAAGATTGCCAGCTACGGCGGAAGTTCGAGAATTTCCCCTTCTCGCTAACCCAGTCGTCAGCGAATCAGCTCGGGTTTCCAGTGTTATCTCAAGAAACCGGTGCTCGATTGCTGGTCAAGCTTGTCTCTATTTGACATCGAGATGCTACTGAAGCAACACTACCTTTCGGTCCAGAAGCACTAATACGCTAGGCACGCGACCAGGATGCATTTGACTAATACCAATTTGCCGTTTGCTTTGGAGACTAAAAGAAACTCGAAACTGCGTTACTTGCCCATCATGCCGTCCCTTGCATGTCGGCGCTTCTCTTCTCCAGCACATAGATTTCAAGCACTATTGCCATACTGATGCGTTTGCAAGTTGCAGAAGACTCCGAGTAATCCTCATCATGCCGCGCACTTACTGCCTCCTATCGTGATACTTTAGCGAAAACGCTCTCAGTTCGCTAACAGATCTTCAAAGTTGGCAGGGAGGAGACGATAAAGCAATGCTCGGAGGCATTTTTGATTCTTCTCGCTTGCGGCGTCGATGGCAGTTGTTGATACTGACCATCCTGCTCAGCATTATCTTACTCTTGTTCTTCCGTCATGAAGGACGACCAAGAGAATTAAGCGATCCTGTGCCTCTTAATCAACTTGGAATCAGCCCCCACAACCAAGGCATCGGACATCGTCTTGTCAAGCCGTCAGGCGTCAAAGTCATCGGCCTTATCTTCTTTGGCCGAAAGGACCGCGTTCAGATATTACAGTGCTTCCTCGAACGAAACTTGGCTGTTAACGGCGGCTGGCTTGATGAAATTCACTGGATACGCAACACCGATATTAAGGCTGATGTTGACTATCTCCACAAGATTGTCGCAAGCAATCCAGCCTATAGAGTGATTGAGATCAAGGAAACTGGCTTTGTAGGCTATGGACTTGCCTGGACTACTCTTCAGCCAGATGCGATCTACGTTAAGATCGACGACGATGTGGTGTGGTTGGCCGACGATACCATCCCACGCATTGTGTCAACCAAACTTGAGCATCCAGAGTATCTGGTCGTGTCTGCAAACATGATCAATTCACCTCTTATGGGCTGGGTCCACTACCACATGAGCGCCATAAAGCCATACCTTCCAGAAGTCATTAACCCCGAGGACGTACCGCCATCATTGGCCCCTGACAAAGATGCTCGACCCCCACCACCTAGTAGGATTCCCTGGAGATACTCTGCGCATCCGCAATGGACAGGGCCAGATGATTATCTTTTCTCCCACGATCAAGAAACGCCTGCTATGAGACACCGCTGGTTACGACTCCCGACTAGCCAAGATGACTTAGTCAAGCAACTTCACCGAACGCCAATTTCGGAAGCTGAATACAAGACGTGGGGCAATTCGTTGCAGTCATGGGCAATCGCAGCGCAACAACATTATTCGTTTCTTGAGAACTTGTGCGATAACAAGCTCGATCTGTACCAGTTTTCGGCGGGAGGATTACCCTGGGTGACGGACTACAGGAGAGTCAGCATTAATCTGATCGCAGTCAACTCGACAGAGATCCTTGAGCATCTGCCTATGGACACAGTGGATGAAGAGTGGTTAACTGTATCTTTGCCAAAACGTATTCAAAAAAGCGTCGCAGTGGACACGCATGCTCTAGCAGTGCATTTTAGCTTTGGCACACAGGGGAGTGTTGCGACCACTGATCTTTTGGGAAGATATTTAGATTATGCTCAGGAGAATGCTTGCATGGCAGATAGCCCAGGCTCATACTGGATTTGATATCAAATCCAAATTTACCAATTATTGTATGATGTTGGTGCTCTATGACAGTACAGGAACATGATCGTGTCTATAAGATTTTGTTGTTTTAGTTGCTGGTGAGCTTTCTAGGCGTTGGTCAAGACAGCCACAGGAAGAAGTGCGCAAGCTATCGTCTTGTCCAACCGTAGCTAATTGCTTGCATCATGCCTTCCCGCTTGTCGAATGTTTTTCGTTGTGGATGTCGCTCAGGCCGTAACTTCTATTACTATAGCTGTTAGGCAGGCTCCGATTCTATACAAGCAGAGGCTTGTCCTTGTCTTCCTCCGCCGGTAGTATTTAGGCTGAGGCGATACTGTGGACATGTACAATCCATATCAAGGTTTGCGAACAGTCCATCCTTTGCTCATACCTTGCGCTGACTTCCTCGCCCAGGCCAATACAGTCAATATGGAGCCGGTGCAGGTGCGCCAGGAATGGGTAGGTGGAGTGCAGTCATTACCAGAACCACTGCTAACTGTGTTACAGCACCACCTGGCATGGCCGCTCCAGGAACAGGTGCGCCTCCTGGCATGCAACAACAGGACGCTCACCAACCAAGCAGACCTGGATCATTCCCGCCGAACTTCCAACCACCGGCGAATATGCCCAATATCAATTTCGCAGCGCCCGTGATCAGACTTGGTGCAGGACCTGCAAAGACAGAAGGGCCTGGTGGAAGAGATGAGCGAGACAGAGGTGGCAGAAGAGCTGGATTAGGCTCGGGTATGGGCGGCGATTATAGAGGAGAAAGAGAGCGACCCCAGCCCATTCAGCCGCAGACCAAAGAAGAAATTATCAAGACATTGTTCATCGGTGGAATCACTGAAGGAGTGGGAGGAGACGAGGGCGTCGAGCGCATTCTACGCACCGCAGGGAGCTTGAGGAGGTGGTTCAGAGCTACAGATGCAGACGACAAGCCATGCAAGTTCGGATTCGCAGAGTATGAAGATCCTGAAAGTCTTGCTACTGCCATTGAGGTGCTAAAGGGTGTTGAGATACCTGTCAAGCAACGGTCTCTTGACGAGGTGAAATCGGAACAAGAAGAGAAGATTGAGAAATCTCCGTTACTGGTATGTGTTGAGAGTATCTAATGTTTCTGCAAGAGGCCCAGCTAATACAACGCAGGTCGTAGCAGACGAGAACTCTAAAGCGTACATTGAACAATACCATGAATCGCAGGGCGGAGTTGACACGAACCGGGAGCAAATGCTGCTGGACCAAGCCCGAGAAGCCCTTGCCGCAGTCCTGGCAGATCTCGAGAATCCTCGCTCCGCCACAAAAGATGAGTTATTCAGAACCGACAGAGATGGGGATACCTCAATGGCTGATGGCCAAAAAGCTGAGGGAGACGTGGTGACAATTCAGCTTTCTGTTGACGATGAACTCTCTGACATCCCGGCCGAGATGCGAGAAACGGTAGCCAAGGAGATTACGGCATTCAGAGATCGAAGCAATCGGAGAGATTTGGAGCGCTTAAAACGAGAAGAAGAGATTGAACAACAGGAGAGGAGCCGCATGATGAATGGCAGTCGAGGTGGCAGGCATACCTCCCCACCAACATCAGCACCGAGTGGTCCAGGACCAGCTAATGGCATTCCTAGCGGACCTCGGGGAGCCGCTCCATCTGGGCCCAAAGCTCTGGCGACCGGCTTTGCCAAGGACTACCAAAGAGGGGTGACTTTTGTGAACGGTACCGGAATAAGCGCAGCCTCTGCATTCGACGACGAGGACACGGATGCTAGCGACTCGGAGCTTGAACGACGACGAAAAGGCAAGAAAGATGCTGAAACAGAGAAACAATACCTTGACCAGGAGCGAAGATGGCTCAACCGTGAGCGATCCCGGACCGCAGCTGTAGAACGAGAAAAGACTCGAGATACCGAAGAAGCTGCCCGCCTCAAGGATGAAAAGGAAGCGATGGCTAAACGACTACGTGAATGGGATGATGATGCCGAAGCAGCCCGCAAAACAGAGGAATACTACGCAGACCGTAGCATGTGGATCCGTAATCGCGCCTCCTTCCGCCAAAGAGAACAGGCCTTAGATGACGGAGACCGAGCTGCTGAGGACCGTGAGAAGGCACGTGAGCAAAATCAACGAGAACAAGCAGGCGTAATGGCGGATGACTTCCTCTCCCGCCAAGGCGACCTCCTTGAGCAACCGCGCTACGATGATGACAGACCATCCACGCCGACAGACGCTGCGCGACGCGAACCAGCTCGCTTCAAGCTCTCCCTAGGCGCTGCAGCACAAAAACAAGCTCAAGCATCTCAAGCCGCCCAAGCATCCGCGAAGCGACCAATCACAGACGTCGAAGGCCTGCTCGAAGACGAAGAAGACGCCCCTTCAACTGCAAATAGAAGACAACTCGTCCCAATACCGGTTTCGCAACTCGAGAAGACATCGACAGCACAACACATGACTGATGAAGAGCGCGCCGCAGCAGCCCAGTCCCTGGCCGCTGAGATCCCGAACGACAAGGAGGCGCTCTGGAAATGGGATGTTCAATGGGAATACCTTAGTCCATCTCAAAACGATATCATTGAGGAGAGGTTGAAACCATTTGTGGAGAAAAAGATCGTGGAGTACTTAGGTGTGCAGGAGCAGATGCTGGTCGATGTCGTTGTTACAGCTTTGAAAGACCAAAAGAAGCCACAAGAACTGGTACAGCAATTGGAAGGTGCGCTTGAAGAGGAGGCAGAGGTGCTAGTGAGGAAGCTCTGGCGAATGGTTGTCTTCTTTAGTGAGAGTGAGAAACGAGGTTTGGGAACATGACCTTTGCTACAAACCTAGAAAAGTATCACTCTTGGAGACATTTGTAGTATCAAGCGCACATGCCTAGTTGCCTCTGCACAAATGACAATGTGATTCAAAACGACCTTGTAAGATATCTGTGCAGATACCGATTGAAAATTGGTTACATACTACTTCTCCTATCGTCCCATGCACTTCAGGTACCGTATTTCGCTCACCTCTTGTTTTCCAAATGCCCTTCACTCAGGCACGTCACCCAACGTGCTCCATTCAGCTGATTATCCTTCGGTTCTCTTACAGTCTCTATACCTTAACTGCATTACAAGTCCTTCACTCATCTGGGGCATATCTTCGCCTTCGCCTTCCTCGGACCTGTCGTGCTAGGAGTTGTGGACAGCGGCGGTGTATACTACGTTAAGCAGCCATACTGGATAAACAGGGCACAGTCATTGAAAAGCAACTAGAGACGTTCTCACCTCCCCACTCCATGTTTTCAAGTGAGATGTAACAAACACGTTCGACGGATGTACAGTAGAACAGGTGGTACTTGAATGTTGTATCATAAATCCATTAGCTTTTGTCCTAGTTATGCTACCAAGCTCATCACCAGCATCCTCTATGTACTGCTCACCACGATCCCCAATTGCCATCCTTCTCACCCACTCCAAGTAGGGCTAGGATCTGCTTGAAGTTTGGTGTGCCGACACCGGTTGCTGCGTCCCATCCCTCAACGGCTGGAAAACCCTCAGTGCCGCAGCCGTAGTTCGATCCGGTCGTGATGTCGTTGAAAGCTTGGGCTAGGCCGCCGTACAGAAGAGGGTTCAAGAATCCGAGGGTTGGCTTTCCTGCCGCAATCAAGGCGTCGTTCACAAGAGCGAGGATGCCAGAGACGGCTGGAGTCGAGGCGCTGGTGCCACTGACAGGCCGTAGAGTTCCGTTCCAGTAGATGGTATAGTTCAAAGATTGACCCGAGAGATCTGGGTATGCTCGTCCATCAGGTCGGAAGAGACCAGCATACTTCTCTGCTACTCCGGTTTTGGCGAGATAGGATTGCACTGCGGCCTTCTGGTAGTCTGGAGTGTCGAAGTAGTAGCTGAAGCCGCCTCCGCCGGTATAGAGACCTGATGTTCGGTTTCGGAAGACAGGGACTTCAGGATTGAAGCTCATTGTGCCACCAGTCGAGGTAACTGATTCATTGGTCAGTAACGTCAAGCAAAGAAAAGAAATAGGTGACGTTGAAGAGGCACATGCTGCAGAGGGTATCAGGGGAATGGGAGGGTTCTCGGCAAACTTACCGTAAGGACACGTGCTAGGGAAATTTGGCAGGAACGTGCTGGCATTGCGTCCGTCATTAGTGTAGCAGTTCCCATCTGTGCCAACACCAGCATCGCCAGAAGCGAACATAACAGTAGTTCCACGAGCACCAAGCTGAGCAAGCGCATTGCAAACTTGAATCGCATAATCTTTTGGCACAGTCTGTTCGTCGTCGTCATAGGATGTCGAGATTACTGATGGCAGTGGATCTGGCAGCGAGAGGACGTACTCCAGCCACACGAGGTATGGCTCGTTGGTGTTCTCTGGTGTGGTCAGATCCGGAATGTACGGAGGTGATCCGCCAGTCGAATAGATGACAAGCGGTGTTGGCCACGCTACTCCGATCATGGTTTGGTCGTCAAGGTTGCCTTCAATACCCGTTTGGGCTTCAAGTTGAGTTTCGTTCAGTGGTGTCTGCTGGACAGTGCCACCGTTGATGGAGATTTGAGTGAACTCTTGCGCGGCCGCTAACGCTTCCGGTCGGAAGCTTTGCAGGTAAAGCTCAGTGTCAGATCGCAGGCTGACTTCTCCTAGAAAGTCATTCATGGCCATGGTGTTCTTGTCAGCTGCCTGTACGGTGTAATCAACAGTTCCATAGAGGGTACGGAGACACAACGGCGTGACCCAAGTGGTATTGCAGACAGCGTCAACCGTGGCGGCATCTGGTGGTGGAGGTAGGTATTCGGCGATGTCTTCCATGTCTGCAATTGCCTCAGTCTTTCGTCTATCCATTCTGGCTTGTGTTCGGGGACCGAAGAACGAGTTCGTTGGCTGGATTGTTGAGACGTGATCGTGGAGATGACGAGGCAGAGACCACTCGGGCGTTCTAACAGCCGTTCGTCCGTCATCGCTCCTATAGGTATGGTACTTGGTGTCGAGGAGATCTTCCACGTCGGCGACTGACATCTTCACTTTGATCCAGTCCTTGGCTGGAGTGTAGTCAATATCTTCTGCCAGGATACCGTTCTCGTACAGCCACGCATGTACTGCATCCGAAGACTCCTTTGATGGCTTGATGAAGTTGTGAACATCGTCAATCAAGAGATGTTTGCCATACTGAGGATGGTTGGGATTGGACGCTGCATTCAAGTCAGAATTCCTGCATCCTTTTCCGATGCTGATAGCACCTACATTGCGTCAAATACTTCTCCAATCCGGCGAAATCTCCTTGTGTGAGACCTATTCTCAGTTCCATTATGTGGTCGGCCGGCGCTCGTTGCACTTGCCGCCATCCCTCTGGCACTGGATGGGAACCTTTAACAGAATAGGTAGACCGTGAAGTGATGGGTCCGCCAAGAACTGAAACAGTCCCAAGGGCTAAGGACAGCAGTGCTGAGGTCCGCATTTTGAAGGATATAGAAGCAGGTAGATGGAAACTGAATTAGACACCCTCAGCGAGTTCGTTGCTAGAACAGAAGCCAAAAAAGAAAAAGACTGAACAACGTCCATCTGAGCTCGAGGCAGCTCTACCTTTTGAAGCTTTGACAAGCTCCAGTTTGATGCTTGATTGTTCTTGTCATGGTTTTGTTTGGTTACTACCTGCTTGATTGGGAAACCAGAGCTCGCATCTGCTTCTGCACGTAAGCGAGTAATGACGTTCCGCCATGTCGGGTGCGAGGGTTTCTGTTCTTCGATTCGACCGTGACAGATTAGAGGAGTTGCTTATCGTGGCTATTGCAGCTCAGGGCAGCTCAGTGTAACCTCCGACTCCATATTCTGGTCGAGGTGACGGTGGTAACAGGTGGGAAATGGGCGACGATCAGTATGGGGAGCTTAAGAACTAATCTACCTTTGCCTCGGGCATTTCAGCGAGTCATATCGCACGTCTAAGGGCAGCATTGCTTCGAAGGGACAGTACCTAATTTCTTTACCTGTCCGAGCTAACCAATCCGGAGGACACCACCGGTGACCTGAGGGCATCTGGGGAAGCGATGAGAATTATTCTCGTGATCGATGGCCAAAACCTTTGCGGAGTCAAAGAGCCTATCGTTTTCTTGATTTCTAGAAGGAGAGTTTATCGCCATCCGCCAGGAAATGGGTGAGCAGAAGTACAAAGCGTACTGTTCTGGACAGCACATACGGCACCTCGTAGCACGATTCATGCTCAAAGAGCAATTTCAGCAAATCTAAAATAGATAGTAAATCCGCAAATACTATCAAGAGAACGAAATCGTCAGATTACAGTAAGGGCAACGGTATCCTCGAAGCAACGATCACAGGTGGGCGCCTCAAGAACGCCAGTGCTACGTGAGTGACGGAAATCTGAAGCATGCACTGGCTTGCTTCAAGCCTGTCGAATTCCTGCGCTGGGCTGATGAAATATGAAATTCACAGTGCTGTTTGTGCAGCATATTCATCACCATCATCAGGCTCGTCAGGTGGTTTGGACAAGATCCTAATTCATGAGCTCGCTTTGCAATATATTGAAGCTTTTCGTTCGTCGCCATAAAGCAACCACATGGTCACTTGCCGCAGACACGTAGATGTGTCGTCCAAGCGCATCTGGTCTGTTTGTTTCCGATCAAGGTAGAAACGACAAGGGAAGCGTGCAACTGTTGAATATGAAGGATTTATTGCCTGTCATGCATCCTGGCAAGCTTCAATGTCGTAGTGACCATGATGAAGCAAAGTTTGTGCGCTCACAACCCAATAAAGCGTTCTTTCATCTCTTTCGCCGACATGAGAAATACTACAGTGTATTCAGAAGGCAGTCGACATCGTATCAGGCATCAAAACGTATACTGAAGAAGCAGTAGTAGCAGCTTATCGTCGTTTTCCAGACTGAAATCCATTAGAAACTCAGCAGACATTGAATGAGTGCCTTCAGTAGAGTGAATCGACAAGCTTCTTTGCAGCGAACGACATCCTAAATGTGTGATAGTCGCTTGCCTCGAGTTCAGTCAATCTCAAGAAGATAAAAGCGCATGGCAACTTTGTGGCAAAGAAGAACGATCTGAACTTATCGACATGGCAGTGAAGAGGTCAAAATCGTAATGGCAGGCTCAGAGTGGAAGCAAAGGATAAGACTCGAAGGATGGACAAAGGATTGGTATGAGAAGTCATTGGAAGAGTGAGCAAAACGACCATCCTCTGGTGAGTTTAGCGGCTCGAACGGCGTGCATAGTGGGCGCCTGGAGACAAAAGCTGGCGAACCGTCGAAGTCATAGGGTAAACTAACTACCTGCGATGCGGGCAAGGAATTGTTGTGACAGGCAGATTGGGCAAGGGCCGGGAAAGAATCCATGTGTCGCTCGACACGCTTTTCAGCCATTGGAGAAGGAGTAGAGTTAAGGAAATGGGAAGGAAATGGGGCTTGCGCAGGCTGCACAGAATACTTTGAGTACCCCGCCCTGTACTTTACCTTGCTTCTTGACCATCTTCCCAGGATGTCACTTCGTCGGAGATGAGCCAAATGTGACTCCTCATGTTGCTCAGTAAACGTCAGCGGCACGAAGTTCAGACACGAACTGACTTTTGTGGGATGTGCCAGCGCCATCGAAGTCGACATGATATGCAACAAAACACAACGAATTTTCCCATGCGCAGGCAGCCTGCCTTATCTTCTCATCTGCTGGGATAGCGCCATCATTTCTGCCGCACTGACAGCACCAAGCAGAGTGAGTTCGCAAAGCGGGTTCTGATTTTTTGCTATGACCGAATGGTCAAGCGCTATCGGCTGCAGCCAATAAGACGACCAGCTGGGCACTCCATTGATTAACATGCTGCCAGTGCCGAAAGCCAAGTGGAAGCCGCAGTCTGCGTTCCCTCTTGTTGCGTGTGCAAGCGTACTTGCTGGGCGCTGCCACCCATCATCCTGCACCTGAGGAGCCAAAAATCATCGTGAGGAAGGCTGCTTGTTCCCTTGCCCTTCTTCGATCCACCCGTTTCCCATTTCTCATCTCTCCCTTCTCTTTTCCACATCTTTTGTCGTCGCCAGTATTACCTTTCTGCAGTCGTGGATCAGTCTAATTGCCTTACATTCCTTGTTGCTTCAACTGCTATTGTCCGCCGACTCACTTGGGCTTTGCCTCGACTTCGAATCGATCCTCATTCCATCGAATCTGGATGACATGAAACAAGAATTCCTATAATCAACGACAAGACTCGTTCGACCGCCTTTTCGAACCAGTATTCTCAAATCACACGGTGAATGCAATAAAACCATCTTATCGTGCTTGGCTCGCGACAACGCCGTGGTCAAATATCCTTACTGCCGACCCTCGACTCATCACCAAACGTCGCAAATCCACTGCAAACACACTTGTCTGAGTTCAAATTGCACGCGAGGAGAAAGAATCAGTACATGCGAAAGACGAAACTGGGTCGTTTTGGCAGATTTGTTGCGATAAGCAAACGCTCTCCTACGCCGTATTTTCCTTGCGGGCTCATGAAAGCCTCACAATTTCGAAGACACAATCATCTCTCATGAGGAGGATTCTGTCTGATTATGACAGAAACCTCCTCCCTTTTAACCACGTATTCAATACCTAATTCCTACCCGGTCGCCGCCTTACCTACCTCTGTCTCTCCTGTACCCAATGGCAATTTGTCCCCTCCAATCGCGCCTGACGAAGAGGAGTACACTATAAAATGCGTCTGTGGATACAATGATGACGACGGCAATACTGTCTATTGCGAGAAATGCGACACATGGCAACATATCGAATGCTACTATCATGGCCAGCAGGTCCCCGAAATTCACTTCTGCACGGGTTGCTTGCCCAAGGGAAGCTTTCTCGACATCAATGCTGACAAGGCAAGAGACAGACAGAGGAGAGCGCGAGAGCTGCTGGAAGGTGGCGGTGACCGAAAGGTGAAACGACCTGCCTCGAAGGGTCAGAAGAAAAAACATCGAGACACTGTTACGAACAGCGAACAGCCAAATGGTTGGGCAAACCATGATAGGCAAGACATATTAACAAATGGCAGAGATCAACCACCGCCTGCGAAAAAGGCCAAGATCAGTCATCGCGCTTCAGGTTCCATTGCCTCTCTAAACGGCGAATCCCGGAAACGAGCACATTCAAATGTACAATCTTATCCGAGTCCGTCAAAATCACCTCAAGAACTATACCGGTACCCCATCATCCCCCAGTACACATCCGAATTTCTTGATCTTTACAAGCGCGATACAGGGGATATCGATGCGAAGGAGAATGAGCACACCATCAGTGGATCCCAGGCGTCCACGATCTGGAAGACGGATCCCTCTCTGATAGCAAGTCATACAGAAAATGCGCTGAACGATCGAAGTCCTTTCATCAGAGCAGAAGGCAACTGGGACGAAAGCAAATGGCCAGATATCACTGTTCACACCACCCATGGTAAGGATTTGGATGGTGATGGCCGAAGGCCTACCTGGAAGTCCGTCCGCCTCGAATCTGATGTTCGCAGAAATACGGTCGTTGGCGAAATCCGCGGCCAAGTGGGAACCCTCGAGGAATACTGTCATCAACTTCAAGGCCCGAACAGATGGAAGGATCTGTCACATCCGGACCCATTCGTCTTTTTCCACCCTCACATGGACATCTATATCGACAGCAGGCGATCTGGAACCAAATTCCGATACATCCGAAGGTCGTGCGACCCCAACGTGACCTTACGTTCTTACATCACTGCGGACGATGAGATCCATCACTGCTTCGTGGCCAACAAGGATATATCTGCTGGTACAGAGTTGACTGCCACGTGGTACCTCAGTGGGCCCCTGTTTGTCAACGAACCTTCGAGGGACAACAAAGAGCAGCTCTTTCAGGAGCGTTGTGATTACATCAGTCAAATACTGGCTAACTTTGGTGACTGCGCATGCGGTCTATCGAAGTGTCTTCTAGAAGGATTCGATCGAAGATCATCTTTGAAGCCGCCAGAACCGACACCCAAGCAAACGGCTGTTCGCAAGAAAAGAACCAAACCCAAACATGCCATTTCCCCCTTGAGCACTGGGCAAGCAAACAACAGCCGGGCTAACAGCGAAACGATCAAAGGCCAGGACGAAGATGATGATCAAAAGTCTTCGTCTGGCTCATCGCATACTGGTGTGAGGAGCCGGGATTTGACTCCTCAAGGTGGAGCATTGCTCGACCAAAACCCGGTGCTTGATGAGGGTCTGACAGCCAGAGAGAAACGCAAGATAGAAGCTCTTGAGAAGGCCACAAAGGAACAATCCCAAAAGGTCGAGAAGAAACAGAAGAAGC
Source organism: Neophaeococcomyces mojaviensis (assembly GCA_030247915.1). Classification (NCBI taxonomy): domain Eukaryota; kingdom Fungi; phylum Ascomycota; class Eurotiomycetes; order Chaetothyriales; genus Neophaeococcomyces; species Neophaeococcomyces mojaviensis. The sequence continues at coordinate 47,591 of JAPDRQ010000185.1, forward strand.
GAGCAAGCGGTGGTTCAACCCTCAATACCCCAAATGTCGGTCTGTCAAAACAAATGAGCTATAACCCGACTCTTGGAATGAAGAGGCACTCGGGCACCCCACCAGTCTCACACGCTTTCAAGGATGTTAGCAATCGGCCGGCCCCAACCAAATCGATCCCAAAGCCTGTACGGCCAGTGTATGTCTCGACTGGGGTCCAAACGGATTTCGAAGCTTACGAAGAACATGCACCACCACTCAAAAGAAGGAAATTCTGCACACCTACACAGCGCTTACTCAGGAAATTGATGGAACAGCGTGCATCGTGCTTAGCTGCGCCAGCTGAAACAAACGTGGAAACTGACCCACCTAACGAGCAATCTGACGACGTCGAGATGAAGGATGCTACGACAAGTGTCTCAACATCGCCTTCGACCACAAAATCTGTGCCGTCGCCTGTTCTGGAGTCATCCCTGCGGACCAGCGCGATAGGGCCGTTGCCATCACAAGCAGCCCATACCTACAAAGTCCATAGCACATTCAAAACACCAGCTCCGAAACTAAATCTGTCGAATCTGCCTCCTGTACCCACATTTTCGAGCACCTCTTCGATCACTCCAGGTACGCCATCAAGTGTGAGTACTCCGAACGTTACGACGTCAGCCATAGCGCAGTCACCAGGATCTCTCGCTCCTCCCTCAACAGGAACCATAGGAACCAATTCAATTGCTGTGGGTCCAAGTCCAGCTAAGAAAAAAATTAGCTTAGGTGACTACAGGAGTCGAAAAAAGGAAGTTGCCACGCCGTCTTCTGAAAAGCATGCATTCTCACTGTCAGGTCTGAATGAAGATGAGAAGAACCGACGGTCAAGTGATGCCAAGTCCGAGGGTGATGGTTCTTGTCCCAGAACTTCTCAAGGCTTACTGTCAGGCAAGCTGATTATAGAGAACTTTAAGGCTGCAGCAGCAAATAACGAGCACGCAATTGAAGATACACCAATGCAGGACGCGATTGATACATTTGCAAAACAGAGCCAAGCAACTCTGCAAACCAATGACGTAGCAAAGGCAGATGCAGGTGGTCACACAACGTTACCTGAGGTACAGGATGTGCTCTCTACTCTGTCGCAGATGCAACAAAAGCGGGAGCTAGGTCATGCTTGATAGAAGCAGAACGAAGAATGTACGAATATGGCTGGCGCACGAGATGTCATTCCAGTTACGACGAAAACAAAATAGATATAATTCCTTTCGCAAGGGTTGGACACGACGATGACGACAAACCACGGCTACGGTACAGCATGAGCACAACAGGCACGGCGGATATGGGCAGCTAGCCAATGGATGCGGAAACTTTGGTATCACTACTATGGTGGGCTTTGACAGCGTTGCAACTTCTTTTCTTTTGATCCGTTTCAAGGTACGATCGGTGAGGTTCTCGGAAAGGGAGACCTAGCTGGGAGGTATTACACTCCCTACTGTTGTATATAAGCTCAACGAGCAAAACTTTAGAGAGGTGTTCCATCCATACTACGATATGACAACAGCTTGTCATCTGTGTTCCTGATCATCCTACTTCTTCCCGTCTAATAGGCCAATTGGTTCGAAATCTGCGATGTTGTTTGACGCTCTCACGCTTTCACGAATAAATGTTGCATGAGTCAACTTCCTGTTTTACCATATCATGTGAGAAATTACATGCAAAAGTTGTGATGCCTGGACTCCACGTTCTCCTGTAACCCATTGTTTCAAGCTGTAGAACACACTCTTCGGGCTCTTGCCGTATCCCGCTTCGAAGCAACAGCGTGCTTTTCTGTGAGATATGCGCTACAACGCAGGTTTCGAAGTAACCCAGCGCGACCCCTACATTTATTTTCAGATCTGAGCCTATTCATCGTCGGGCTCTACCAAGCATGCCAATTTTCAGCACAACATAGATCACGGTGATCAATGCAGATCAGTGGCATAGTTCATATCTCCCATGCGGCAAGTTGACTAGGCGAGCTCTCTCCTACCAGGAATGTTACGCCTTATTCCCAAGACACAAAGAGTGGCACCGCCAGCTAGGAACATCTCTGGATTCTGACCGCAAAGGACTGGCTCGAGAGTGTGCAGCCTGTGGGGCTTCGAACTGGAATCACAACCTTTTGTTCCCATTTCGTTAACCATGCCACTTGAGCAGAGACTTAACCTACTATGTCGTCAGTGAGGACAGACCAGGTCAAAGCTTGCGAAGTGCTTGGGAATTTTGCTGCTATTGTTGTTCATGATGTCCGCGATCTCAATCTTGAGAATCTCACTACACTTTTAATAGGAGAAACCATCGTGAGCTCTTGCACGACAGGAGCAAATGACATGGATAGGGCCGAAAGGCTCACAGCTCGTTGCGCAAGCATTGTACGAAAAGAACGTTTGTGCAGGAAGAGTGCAAATGGTCCAACATTGACCAGACAGCTACATGGTGAGGCACTCATTCGCACAAAGTCGTTGTTCCACGTCGCTTCCCAGGGCTTCGACATCAGGAAGGCAAATAGGCAAGGCAGTCCCAGATGCGCAGTACTAGTCGCGAGAGCTGGGCATTTCACACCCGAGGAAACATGGGAATATGTCGGGATCACTGGATCATAACGGCCTGGTCGTCCTTCTGAGCAGCCGTGCCGGACATACTGTGTTGGCCTGTACACATGTCAGCACGACGAAAGCGCGGCGAGATAACCGTGCTTGAACTGTGTCAAAGTGACTTGAAGAAGCTTGGCCATCCGCAGTTTAAAATTGGATTGGAGCCACTTCCCCATCCCAGCCACTCGATTTGAGCTCGTCTGCCGGGATTTGGCAGTCTAGAAGAACGCCGCCAATTACCACATCGAACTCAAAACGCGTGCTGTTAGCGTGCGGACTTGACGTGCTAATCTTATCTCTATCGATTGTTTGATGGGCTCAGAATAAGAACAAGGCATCCGAGAGGCTGGCAAGTCTCCATCTAAGCACTTTTTGGGTTTGGCGTGCTTAGGGAAGGAACACAGGGTTCGTCATAACGCGTCCTTTTGAGACGTTCTCTGCTGAGCCAGGCTAACTTACTAAGCCCCCCTAAGTATGGCTCAGCGTTTGCAAAGAGTTAAGCCTGCTCGCCTGATGCGGATTGCGCGAATCTCACTTCGGACGCTGAGATGCTTGTCGCGTTTGCGCCTTGGTTTGCTTTGAGTTTCCACCCACCTTACGGACCTGCGCCTCGTCCATTTCAAGATCTGAGTCCTGCTCAGGAGCTCGAGTTCCGGAAGAAAGGTTGGGATTCTAATTTCCTCATCTTCTTTATCTCAACACATCCTCGCTTCAACCTCACTTCGAGGTTTCGTTTGGAGCGACTGGCCACTTTCATTAAACTCCTATTTCAGTGGACGAGACCCTGACACACACCCGACCCTTACTAACAGTCGCGTCACATCAAACTCGAGTTGCCTCAAGCCTTCCACGTTCGCTACCACACCTTTTATTGTCACTTAGTTGTAGACAATCATCCCGTCACAGCTTTTCTCCGAATTTCTTTCAAAATGAATACCGACATGATGTCCTTCAATCAAGGTCAGACCATCGACAAATCTCCATTGAACAAGCGAAGACGCTTCGCGCCAAACCAGATTCCTGTTATTGTTTCCAACGATGACTCGGATTCTCCTTTAATCCTCCAGTTCTGCGATCCGTCACCATCGCAACAAGAGATTGAAGCACAATTGCTCCAGGTTGGCATGCGAATCCGCAAGTCGATCAACGATGGATACCAGAACACACCAGGTAGACGAGCCTTTACCCCACGACCATTCTTCAATTCCCACCGACTTTCCCCAGATACTCTTTCCGCACTCTCCAGTTCGGCAAACTCTGATGCCAACTTCTCTGCAGGCGGGCTACACAACGTTGGTGCTATGGCCATGCAACCCATTAGCACGGCGACGTTCTGCGGAATCAACCTTGCTGCCATGTCCCACGTTACCAGTGCCCAACCGATTGAAGAACAGAAGCTGTGGTCATACAGCACGAGCTCCAAGCGCCGCATGTTCGATGACGACTCAGATAGCGATGACAGCCAAGAGTTCATGCCTCGAACTCCCCAGCTTGAGTGTGCCGATGCTGGGATTGCGACGCCACAAGATTACTTCAATATCAATCCAGACAGCATGGGTGATGTCAGTGCCATGACACAAAATGGGGAGCTTCAACCTCAATTCCCCAGCCGAAGAATGGCGAAGCCAAGGTCGAGAGCGAGAGCCATCCCTCAAAAACCAGTCGCCATGATCAATCCTTTTGCACAAGTTGCTGCTCCACGACCACACTTTAGTGGTCACAGACGGATGACCAGTTGTGGCGTTGAAGCAAACCTGGAATTCGGCGAGGCAATGTTTTTGCACCCACGACAGGATGTTGAGATGGATTGGTCCTGATTTTACGAGGATCAAGTTTGGAAGTTGAGCTCGGACGCTTTTGGGCGAGCTCAACCCATATGGTCATTTCATGCTAATGTGTTAATGCTTTTTATGCGATTATCTGCGATGTGTTATTGAGTTTGTTCCCAGAAGGGATATGGGACTTACCGGCAAAAGTGTATATTATGAACATAGTGGGAGGACAAGAGTGCATCATAATTTCGCAAGATGCTTTGGAAGCCGGGTTATGCAGTTACGCATTATCGGAGATACTGTCCGACAGACAACTGCGAATAGCTAATGAAGCAAATGAAAATACCTCGATTACAACAGCGAGGCTTCTGAAGTACATTGCTACCCTCCACCGCTTTACATTCCCAGAAATATTGTAGGCGTTTGCCCTTGCTGATGCTTTTGCACACCAGGAAAGCGCGAGTACAGCAAGTAGCGCCACATCACGTGGGGCTAGACTGGCGCTAAGCCGGCGCCAGTGCCAAATCCGTGAAGAATGTAAACAATAATCAATTCACTACTGCAGACACACAACCTTCGACCGCCGACGAGGTTGTCAACATTTTATGCCTATCATAACACTACCAATGCAATAACGAATACCATCAACAGTAGTCGCAGGAGTCAGTATGGAGCAAGACTACATATCTCAACCTCTACAACAGGTTTCACCGGATCGGATTAATCAGCTGCGCATCCCTCAATCACCCTCGGTGCCAGCCTATCTCAACGAGAATGCCGAGCCTCAACCCAGACGCCGTGATTCGGAGATCTGTGTTACAACCGATGTCAGATCGAAAATAGCATTTTTGAACAACATATCAAACAGCCACAATGGCAGCGGCAACACCCACACCAATAGCTTTGCAATAGCCGGGTCGCCGACGAGAAGTCCGGTTAGATCTGCGTATTACTCGCCCACAAAATCGCACAGCCGAGCTAATAGCACCTTCTCTCTGCCTGCTGATCCATCGGAGATGGCGAGTCTGATACAGTCTCTACAAGCTCAACTTGAGCAGTCACGAAATCGAGAACGCCTGGTGGCAGAACGTGTCGAGTCGCTTATGGAGCAGCTCACCAGTGCGCATGCGCGAGTGAGGCATGAAAAGCAGGCATACGAGAAAGAGATCAAGTCCTTGAATAGAATGCAGTATAAATCTGAGTTGGCACTGATCAAGTGTCAAGAAGAGCTACGAGAGGCTAGAAATGAACAAGAAGGTTTCAAGACACGAGCTGAGCACGAGAGGCAAGCGAAGGAGAAGGCTAGGCAGGAGGCTTTTGAAAGAGCCAGAACTCTGGCGAGCAATATGGAGGAGCTGGAGGTTGCGAAGAAGGAGAGAGATGTGCTCCAGACTGAAAATGAGGCTCTGAAGGCTCTGCAGAACAGTCTAAGTCTTGCCACACAGGAAGAAGTAAGACCTGAGTGTTGTGAGATCGGTGTACAGGTTAAGCTCGAGACAACCCAAGAAGAAGAGGTAGCGTCTGAGCGTCCGGCTGCATGTACCTGCTCCGAAAACCAACAGCCAACTATTGAAGATTTCGGCTCGACCGAGTCAGAAGAGATGCAAGAGCTGCAGGATGAGTTGGCGTGGGTCAGAAGCCAGTTGAAGCGTGAACAAGATTTGGTCCACTTCATGAACATGCAGTGCCAGTTCCGAGCCTGCCCTTGCCGACAGGCTGAAAATACTGGTATCCGTTTTGTACACGACCATGAATACGATGAGCGACAGAAGGCATTGGCTGAAGCTAAAGGCCTGAAGAGGAAGGCTGAAGATGAATTGCCATTACCGCAATACATCTCTCTCAAGAAGGTGTTTGGTTTGGGAAAGGGCAAGACTCTTGCTGAGCCTCCGCAACAGGAGAATCTGCTTGAAGATGTGGCTATGACTCCTCTGCCAGAGCAGGAGGACCACCAGGCCGAACAGCTGGAGATACAGCTAGAGGACGATAGCACGCTACGTGCTCTGTCCGAGTATCCAACAATGGCCGAAAATACCACTGCAGGTGTTGTTGCTCTTGAAGAAGCAGCAGAAATACCTCTACCATCGCCCCACAGCGATGACCTGGAGCCAACAGCCATCCTGGAAGATATGACACAAGTCATGGTTGAGCCAGAGCCAGCCGCTACCTCGAACCACTTTGCCTTCTCAACATCGACATCAAGTAGAAAGCCCCTCGAACTTCAAACTCCCGTGCTACGACAGTCACACAGTGCGATTCCAGTCGGTACAACTGACGACCTCTTCGATATTGCGCCTCCAAGACACCACCTGCCACCGCGACCATCAACAGTCATGGGCATTCGAACAACCGACTCACCCATTCGCATGGTCCCTGCCTCTCCACGGCACAATGTCTCTCTGACACCTACCACTTCCCCGCCACGACACAGATCAGTCCAAGTCCCTCTGAAAGGCGAGACCTCACCTCTTCGGAATGCGATTACTCAACAACAGTCGCGCTCTCGTCATAGAGAGCGTTCTCGAGCACGTTCACCTACTCCTGGTACTACTCTTCCAGATTCGACATCCCCATCTACAGCAACGTATTTCCCAATAACGCCGAAATCGAGGATTGAGCGTCAGCACCGACAATTTCATATCCAATCCCACTCTCAACTTCACCAGCTGCAAACACAAACCTCAACTACAACAACTATGGTTCCGCTCAGAGGCTTTGAGGACGACGATGTCTTCAGCCCTGAAAAAACATGTCAGACCTACGATCGCGCCCACACGCAGCCCGTCTCAACCGACCTCCTTGACCACGGCGCTCAGTCACAGGTTGAAAGCGCCATAAACACGCACCAATCCAGCATCATGCTCCCCGGCACGCCTATAACTCGCGAAGCAGCTCTGGCACAGATTCGAGCTCGACGGGATCGAGCACGGAGTGACAACATGCGCAAGCTGAACATAGTGGAAAACGAAGAGAGCGGAAGGGTCAAAACGCCGAGGTCGGTGGCCCGGAGAGGAGTCATGCTGAACAGGGACGGAAGGGATATTAGTAATTTGAGTCAGGCGAGTGCACCGGCGAGGTTCTAGGAAAGCTGTCGAATGTGAGCATGGTTCACATGGTCTCGAGAGCTGTTTGAGCATCCTTCTGCTTTTATGCTTCGAAACGTTATGATTTGTGCATGGCGTTGTAGGTTTTTGTGATTCTGGATGAGGTTTGTAGCAAAAGTATTGATGCTCATTGGTTAATTGAACAGTTCCAGTCTTCAAAATGTGAATTTGATGTGTTCTGCAACCGTGATTATAATTCTGATGTTTTTGTCCCCCATCATGTCCCAGCTAACGCCCGGAAAATAGCGCTCCGAGTCTGTATAATGGCCCGCTCTTTCCCGGTTTATTCGTTACAGTTGGCAATCTTTAGGCGCTAATCTCCGGAAGTGTCTGAGTTGCTCGTTTCCTCGGCTTCACGGGCACCATAACAAGAAGTCAGATCGACCCCTTAGTGTGGGACCTTCCTTGACCTCCTCTACGCATTTGACGCTGTTTCTACTCTGCATTCTCTGCCTCGACGACGACACACGGACATGTGTGGACAGGCGCCGGATTGCGTTGGGCCTGATTATGGAACATCGCATCCAAGTATCACGACAGCCCTGAATACAAGCACGCCATTGACCCTCATGCACGAATGCTTGGAGACAGCGTGACCCTCTTTATTGATACCGTTCATGAACACAAATCAAGGCGCACCTCAAGCAATCAAAGCATGTTTAGCATGACACTAGAGTGTATCGCGCCATACTGCCCTTTATCTAACATCATGATTGTTCAATTGACCTCCGAACTAACCACTCGGCATCAAAAACATATCAGAGGCTTGAGCTCTCCCGTCCCAGATCCATTGGCACAAACTGACACCGTTGGTCTACGACATGTCGTCCTCGCGGAAGTCTTCTTCATCATCATCCTCCACTTCTAGCAATTCTTCTGTCTTTTCTAGCATCGTTGATGTCCTCAGCGATACGTTCTCATATTCACAGATTCAAGCATCGCCCTTCAGCTCGTACCCGTCGACACTGCTGAGCAACGTCGATCCGCCGCTTGCCAACAGTCGTGCATCGACACCACCTATACAGGACTTCTCGAACAACACCAAAAAGACGAGCAAGAAAGCTTAGAAGGGTATCGTCCGTGCAAGATGGCGACATCAGTTCAAAAGAATCTGAGTGAGAGTAATGAGAAATATGTCTCGACGTTCGATAAGGGGCATTTGGCACTCCCCCCCTCGAAGAAGTATCTGGTCTTGACGTGTATGGACGCAAGAATTGACCCAGCTGCTGCCTTTGGAATTGATCTAGGGGACGCACATGTTATTCGGAATGTGAGTTGACCATTGAGCAACAGCCATCAAACACGCACATCTACTACCGCATGCTTGGCCATAGAGTCGTGATTAAGCTACTGAGGCGTTGCAAGACGTCTTCAATGTACCCTGATTAGCGAGCACTTTACTGTAGCACACTGTGGCGGACTGTATCGAGCTGACAACCTCCAGGCCGGGGCCAACGCTGCAGACGCCTTCCGCTCGATCGTCATTTCCGAGCAACTCCTTGGCACCCAGGAGATCTTACTGATCAAGCACACCGGTTGCGGAATGCTGACTTTCGAGAACAGCGATGCTTATGCGATTGTTGAGAAAAATCTTGGGTGAGTCGTGCCTTCACTGACCGGCAGGTTGCTCTTGCATCGCGGCTGATGGACGCATGCAGACCTGAAGCCCACAGTGAGCTTAAGCAGCGACAGATTGACTTTGGCCCATTTCCCCAGCTGGACAAGGCTGTCGAGGATGATGTTGCATTATTGAAAGGTAGTAAGCTTGTGCCCGATAGTGTTGCTATCAGTGGGTGGGTGTACGAGGTTGAGACCGGACGGGTTCGAAAAGTTGTCTGAAGCTTTCCATCTAGTAGTGAAAAGTGGAAAGAGGATTAGCAGTCTTTCAAAACCATGTGTCACGTATAATGTAGTTCTGAGCAGTTGACAAATTTCGGTCCTCATCAAATTTCTATTTGGCCACAAGCAAGCAGGTGCACAGTAGGCAGTAGCCTTGAGTAATTGCTTAGACAGGACATAACTTTTACCTTATCCGCCTTGGTATTCATGTCAGTTTTCTTCGTCCAACTTCTGTTCGCTTTTCGGGATAAACTCCTCTTGATGGATTTATGACCATGCTTCCATCTGTCAATTATCCTTTCGGAGCTTTGAGGAGTAATTCAGGAATTCCTTCTGCACCCAGCGACACGTGTTTTATACCGCTGCTAACATCCTACGCTCCGCAGCTTCATGGAATGCCGCAACTGTTTTTCGTCCGTCATCCTCTCATTTGCCAACACTTGAGTAACAAAAAGCAAACCTCACCTTTCTATCGAGAACACAGTTCAAGGACGAAGCAAAAAGAATGGACACGACGGGAATTGAACCCGCGACCTTTCACAGGCATCATTTTGCGTTCTTGGAACGAGATGCGAAGCGAAAATCATACCCCTAGACCACGTGCCCTCGAGTCTGTGTGCGTTTTTGCGACCAATCTTGAAGTGGGAATCTACTTGATCAAAATTTGCAAGTCTGAAATCCATGCAACTTGGAGTCCATCCGTTCATGGACGACTCCGAAATCTTTTCGGCCAACCACCTCGGAGAGCCGGCACTAATTATCGTAGATCACGCATGACCTCTGGTGAACTGTGCTTGATTGGAATCCCGTTATCACTATGTCGAAGATATCAATCTTAGCACAGCATGGCGGATGACTTCTCGCGCTTTTTTGATGGCCCGATCGCGCTTATCGCTTCTGTCCAAAAGACATGTCACGCGGATGCTCAAAGTTAGAACACATGCTCAAACACAAGAGCTACTATTGTGCATTTCTCTTTGCACTTCGAGCAACCGAGCATGTATAGCAACGGAAATTTGGCTATGAATTGCTTGACTACCAACAGATGGTTTCGACATGTCTGATAGCACCTTCGAACCAAATTTGGTATCTCGGAATCGAGTGCCTCATGCCGATGGTTACCGGACGCCTACCATTGAAGATGATGATCATCCTCTAAATTTATGGCGGTCTCGCCAGTCTCAACAGATGCCTAGCAGAGATCACTCTTACCTTCAACTTCAGAACAGCAACATGAAAGAACAATTCGATCGACTTCGGAAGCTAGGCGGCCACTCAGCCAATCACGATACTGAACCTGATCGCAAGGACGATCATGACAAGCAACATCTACCATGGCGAAGACGACTCAAGCATACGACTTGGGCTTACTTTACTATGACCATGGCGACGGGAGGTATTGCAAATGTGCTTCATAACAGTACGTTGATTCATGGGTCGTCCAACAATATGACACCCTTTCCCTTGCTCAATATGTGACAGTAACTGATTGATTACACAGTACCCTTCCAAGCTAGATGGATCAATTATATTGGCCTTATGTTCTTCTTTTTGAACATTGTCCTATATGTCATAATATGGGCCATGCTTCTCACGCGCTTCATCAATCATCCGAACACGTTTCGTTTATCCCTCGTTCATCCAACTGAATCACTCTTCGTTCCAGCCTTTCTGGTCTCTTTCGGCACAATCTGCGTCACAATCGTCGAATATGGAGCAAACAATACAGGTGAATGGCTCACCACAACAGTTCTAGTCCTGTTTTGGATCAATGTCGCACTGGCAGTAACCCTATCAATAACAATCTACATGATCCTCTGGTCCAGCCTAACCTTCACTATCGCGCAAATGACTCCCATCTGGATCTTCCCGGCCTACCCACTCCTCATCATCGGTCCGCACGCCGCAAATCTCTCCGGCAAGGTCGCCAATCCAACAACATCGCTTCAAGTGATCGTAGGCGGCTTCACGGTCCAAGGAATTGGATTCCTCGTGAGCCTAACGATCTATTCGGCATTCATATACCGCCTCATGACGCAAAAACTTCCAGCTGATCCCTCAAGGCCAGGTATGTTCGTCTCGGTTGGTCCCGCAGCGTTCACATGCAGCGGCACCATCGGCATGGCGCAGAACCTTCATCGTGCCATTGCGAATCAGCCAAGTAAAGTCTACATGGACGTGCCAGCTGAATTGGCTGCGCAGGTTCTAAGGCTCATCGGAAATTGGATGGGCCTTTGGTTATGGGGGCTGGCACTCTGGTTCTTCTTCGTCAGCGTTATCTCCAACGTTGAACCTCTTTGGACACATTCCCGGTCTCACCGTCGGGAGGACAAGAGGAAAAACTCCGATGGCAAGGAACACACCCACATCCACGGTCACAAAATTCCATTCGCGATGACGTGGTACAGCTACATCTTCCCACAGACAGCACTTGTCACGGCTACGTTTAGGGTAGCGGAAGCTTTTGATATTCATGCGCTAGGAATACTAGGATGCGTGATGACTGGATTACTGGTTGCGATGTGGGTTTTCGTGGTGGGAATGATGGTCCGAGCCGTCATACAAAAGCAAATTCTGTGGCCGGAGAAGGGTGAAGACAAAGAGGAAGGTGGATTTGTAAGGCCCGTAAGTAACGCAGAAGTCCCAGCGAAAAAGAGGAGGAAGAGTGAAGCAAGTCGTGATGTCGAGGCAAGAGGATGAGTTGGGACTATTATAGCAAGAGATGCAATCATAATCGAGCCGGGTTCAGGGGGCATCCGGGCATGCAGTAATTGAACACCTCGCATTAGATGCAGACAAGTAGATGTCATATTGATTGAGGCAAAGATTGTCGTCATTGAAACTTGACGAAAGACTGCCTAGTCCGACAGTATGGATGGCGACGGCGTACATCATGTTGCAGTATAGGTATTGGGAGTGGGGAAGCGCTGCCCCAGCCAAGTGCCATAAATTTCCCGTAGCAGAACGAGCGTCGTATATTTTCAAGCAGCGGCCACTATGTCTACTAGAGTTCGTACGTCCATTGTCTTTCGGACCAGTACACGAAATGAACGTACGAGGGCATACTAGTTTTGTGGCTCAGGACATATTCGAGCGTGACTGTGCGAGTGTGGTCATCTACGGACATGACAAAGTCATCAGGCAGAAGATCATGTATGCTTGCGTCGTACTGTAGTTGAGGAAAACCTACATCATCAATGAGTAAAATAACTGCTGCCGCGGTGAGCGATTTGGAGCACGAGGACTGTTTTGAGGAGGGTGCCTGCTGTGCGTAGTCGAATCCTGTGGACGTTGTTTCTTGATCTTGCACGATGGCGATTGAAAGACTAGGAACGTGGTGCTGCGACAGAAAGTCTTGCGAGATGGTGATGAATCGCTTCGGTATGGAAATACTCCACCTGAAATCGAGATTAAAAGGAAACCGAGGCACACCAGGCTGGTTGAAAGAGAGCATGGGGAGCACCTCATGCAGCGATTGTGGTATGGTATCGGGGCGCCTAGGTTAGGTCGAACACTAACAAGAGGGCCTATTAGGTCATGGCACGGCACGGCACGGCACATTTCAAAGAAAATTGCAATACGATGGCTTTGTCAGGGCTGACAGTCGTCTAGGTTGATATGTTTTCAAAACTTTGTAATCTTGGCCACAACACCATACGCCGGGCTTGCTCGCCGAGAAGATGTTGCAAACGATTACATCCCAATACAACCACAAACAACTACGAGATGTAGTTGAATTGTATTCACTCCAAACCGGTAAACTACCACACAACCACAGACACCAAAAGATCATTGCCATCCATCACTGGATAGAGATGGATGATTGCTGTTAAACGAATGAAGATGGCCGAAAGGCAAATGACCAATTGGGTCTGCGACTTCAGGCATCGGATCTGTGGGTGTCTGTGAGGAAAGCTAAATGCCGCCTCAAGGATGCCGCCGCATTGACTGCTGTAATTGGATCTGGTGCTCTGGAAGGCGTTGATAGAGCTCGGAGCCCTGACACGATTCTCTCCTTCTGCTTCTGCCTGGCCTGCTCTATCAGTATTCCGATCTCACATGCCGTTGTCCAGGGATCTTTCAAGTATGGCAGGAAAGCCAGAGCAACGTCCTCGAGATCTCGCTCGATCGCTTCTTCGACCATCGCCGTGTAGGGTGGTGAAACTATTCTGCCATCGTGCAGGATGCAACTGACAATTGACGGGCTGTTAGCAGCGAACGCAAGATGGACCAGATGCTCTATCCAGGGAAAAGACTCAACACCGTGCCCAACAAGCAATCTGAAAGTATCTTTATCGTCAAGTATCGTTGCCAAATCTATTGCCGTGTATCCCCATCCGATCGTCGACGCCATCGCAAACACACTCTCGTCAAAGTCTCTCAGTCGTTTCAAGAAGCCTATGTCACCTGCTTGCGCAGCGATGTGTACCAGCGTCTGCCCCATTGTATTCACTGGCAGATCAAGGCTTCCATTCTCAATGGAGATCTCGAAGGCAGCTTCCTTGTCGAGGTTCCAGTATGCAAGATGGGATGCAGGAAAGCTGATGCAGACTTCAGTATTGTCATAGCTGCCATGTTTCTTTGTCAATCCTTTGCCAGGCGGACTCTTCCTTTGCAAGCATTCCGAAAGAAAGCATTCCAGCTGTGTCCGAGCTTTCTTGTAGTGCTCACTCTGAAGCCTTGCAGCGCCGAATGCATCCTTGTTCAAGCAAAGCTTGACTGGGTCGATCCCGTTAACAATTTGCTCGGTAGTAGAGAATAGTGCATGTCCAGCCAGAACCGAAAGAATCTCACTGGTCGAATCTAAACATGCCATGGTTGTTGTACCTCGTTCGAGAGGCAGAAATATGCTGTCCAGACGTAGGTGCTGCAGCTGCATAATATAGCATCTTAGTTTCAGATTCTCACATATTCGCAAAGGCTTCAAATCAGCACTTTGACCCGCTTGATCACTGTTGGCCGGAAAACCTGCAAAGATGCTTTGATACTCTAGATTCAACCTTACCACCAAGTACCTCAAGCATTCATCGTGCTGTTGGAGGACGACATCTTCAGGTAGCCTTCTCAGCAGTGAACCAAGCTCGGCGCGACAACGGAGAAGGACTTGATACGATGCGAGACAGTCGGCTAATCTGTCTAGATTGGCTGAAAAGGTTGACTTTGATGTGGTTCGCACCAAAAGCGCAGAATTGGCTGATTGTAGCACCTCGCAAATAGAGTGTCGGGCATCTTCATCGCTTGGGAAGCTCTCACCGTCGACTATCGTCCGTTTCCGTCGTCCGGATGCTCTTACACGTGGTCCGCACGCATGGCCGAGTCGTGTACACCTAGAACATTTTTCAAAGCGAACCTCCGGTGCATTTTGAAGGGATATGCTGAGGGATACACATTTCTTCCCATCTTTTCGGCATTGCTCACACTTGAGGTAGTCTCTAAGATTGACCGACTCTCTCGCTTGTCCAGGTTCACATTCGAC
>JAPDRQ010000186.1:0-61852 GCA_030247915.1 Neophaeococcomyces mojaviensis
GCAGCAAAAGGCTAACAGCATGAGGTGAGGGCAGCGAACAAAGATGCAAAACAATCAACAGCTGGGATTCGCTGGTGGTCACCCACCAGACTACTAGTCAGTCGGCATACAGCTTAAGTAAACGTGATCAAACGGGAACGTCTGTTTTCCATATCCTATGGTTGATTGCGAAGAAATATTCTAGAATATTATAATATATTGTGCGCCGCAGGCGTGAACAATTTGCACCTCCACGGATGGAGTAGAGATAGTGTTTTTTTGTCCAGCTGGCAAGGGTTATGAACTGGTGGCTGATGGTATGAGGTATGCCCAGGGCTAGTAAGGTGTGCTGGAAGTGGTGAAGGTTGGGACGAAGGTACGAGTGCGCTCGACGGATGTCGAAAATGGGAAACACGATCAGTTGCTCACAGGTCTAGGATTAGGGCATGGTCAGTGTTCTAGCATGCTGACCTACCTCATAGTAGACTTGATAGCAGCAATGACGAAAGTCAATGCATGCAAAGGTGGTCAAGAAGGACGAAGGCAAACCAGGGCAAGATGGCAGAAGGAAACTAATGCATGTAGGGGGATGAACTTTAGGTTCAGCGGAATTTTTCGACGAAGCCCAAAGAGATAATTCAATCTTTCTTGTCTGTGCTCATACTAGCCACTTTTGACCCGAGCTGAAAGAGCCTAATGTATAGGAACGACCAAGAAAAAAGTTCTCGCAGTCTTACTGCCCACCTGCCTTTGGATTGATTTTTACGATCATGGTAGTATGCGGATGGCGAGCAATACGAGTAGCGGTACTGGTAGCAAATGCATAAGTGAATTCGCACGCAAACGAAACGTGTTGCGAACGATTGTGATTGAAAATTCTAGAGACTGGGCTGTAGGGCTTGTATTTTCTGCTTCTTGAGTCCAGGGTATGGTCTTCTGGTAAGATCGGATAGTAGAGATGAGGATTTTAACGTTCAAGATGTTAGTCGAAAGGATATAATGTCAACAACTCAAGCGATATTAGATGCTTGCTCGGGACCAAGTATACCAGACTAAACGGAAGACAAGCAGTGTTATACTCCCATATTGTTGGAAATGCTGGTGCCTTGGGGTTGTGGGAGATGTGCCCGACCGGCTAGAGTTTGGCAGGAGTCTTGCAGTTGCACACTTCCACCGGAAGCAGAAATGCTTTGTCGCCGTTTCACATGGCTATGTCCCCAACGCAGAGCTTCCATTTCACCCACACCTTATATCTGAGTATGCGATTAGTCATGTTTGACTACACAGGGCTGTCGTCGTTAATCATGTTTGTTCAAAACTGGTCAGATCGCAATGTTCACCACGGGTCATTACAGCCTGGTGTCAGCTTTCCTTACCCTGGATACCTTACATATTGACATGCTTATAAGTGATTAATTGACCAACAATGTCCGTAATGCGGTCAGAAGATCAACTTCTTTCAAATGCCCAAAGCTTTTTTCTTGCTAGTGATTGAAGAGTTAAACATGACTTCCGGACTTGGTCGCAAGGGGCAACAACGCTGAAGGGGACGTGGAGGGAAATGCAGTTCCGCAGATGGATTAGTGTGGGGTAGACTACCCGACGCTAAGTCGCTGATCTGAAGATGGTGCACACAGGCTGGGTAAAAAGATTTGTTAGGCCTAGTCTAGATCTCGATGTCTGTTCTAGTGGTTGAGTTTAAGTTTGTTATTGGATCATTTGGTGCAATTAACGGACTAACGAGTCTCTCTTGGTAGTATAACAAAGAGAGCTACAATAGGATCAATGCCCAGCACCAGCTGATCCTGGTCATTAGGGACTTATCACATCCTTGAGTACTCTGTGCCTTATGGACACTGTCTTCGTTTGGGGTTGCGTTCGGTGACTCCGAACACATTCTTCGTCGCCCTTCTCCTATGGAATTCACTTGAGCGAAACTGAGTTGACGAAGAGTTGTTCGACGCCAGGCTGTATAATGATCTTGTGATCAACGAACAAGCCAGGTGAAGACGATGCAACTTCCAAATGTAATTAGACTGCAGGCACGACATCTAACGAAGCACAATCCTATATATCCGGAGCGATGCTAGTCATGTCTTTCGGCACCCAAGCAGACGGAACGGAATAATATCACTACAAGACTGGCCGCTTGAACGGGGGTGGTATGCTCTTGCTATGGTGTGTTCACGTGGTCAAGATAGGCAGGTTAAATCGCGGTGCCACTAGTCCATGCAACTGCTTTTGTCCAATGGGGAGACGATCCTCATACCACTCGTAGCGTTCTATGACTGATATTCCAAGAGCCAATAGTGGATGTCTCGTTAGCAGAGTTTCCGGCCGTCAGATCACTTTGCAATGCAGGGACTGGCTCCTTGATCTCATCGTAATGTAGAAGATCCACTCGGTTCCGGAATCGTTTTCCACGACCGTAATTTTAATGAGGCGAAAACCTATGTAATATTGATTCATGCCAAATGTCTTTTACGTGGTATTTTTCTTTCTTTCGTGAATTCTATTGGCAAGAAGCTTCGAAAATCACTTCTGGGAGACAGTCCTATACTTTTTTTTTTTATTTTTTTTAAAAAGTATCAGCATTACTGTGCAAAGTCAGTTGGTATGAATATTCACAATGCTTGAACATGAAGACGCGCACGTGCAGAAGACCTGCCATGGCAGTCAATTTTGAACCCGTCTTTCTCTGGCGGTGGGTTGGTGATCAGAACGTTCTCATGGTCGTGCAAGATATCATCCTACAACCATCATCCTACTTGGGCAGAGTGTTATCGTCTTCTTTTTCAATGGGGTTCCATAATTTTTCGTACCAAAACTCGCAACGTTCCAGTGCTGTGACCATCTATCAATACAAAAAAGGTGTAGGTCGATTCAGCCAGCATTACGGGCTTTTTCTGTGACCAGTAACATGCAGTCATTGACACCATTTGGTCCTTCGTGTTCATACAGTCCTACGCCAGATATTCCAAGATGATAAGTGCCTAACTATAATGATTGTACGAAGCAAGACGAGCCATAAAGCGACGAATAATGTGAAAACTGCTCGATGTGTATGCTGAGTCCCCATTGCCCCAAATCAGTCTTTGCTGAACAAATGCTTCCAGGTCTACGCCATGTGGAGCTGGGAAGGCTGAGTCATCAGGCGGGAAGAGGACGCTCTTTGCGCAGAACTTGCTTCTGCATGATCTGTCGTTGCCGATAGCTGACTTCCGAGAGGAATTCATGTGAAATGATACATGAACATGAATAGAGCGTTTGGTAGATGTCTGGCTTTGGATGCTCAATCAGGAGGTGGAGCATTTGGTAGCCCTAGTACGGTTAGCAGGACTGGAGCCAAGACCTATATCAAGTCTCACGCATATGTAATCGGTTCATGCCCACCACGGTTGCATTGCGTTCGTCAGGGTTTAAAGGATCTGTCAAAGGCGAACCGAAGCCTGGCACCGATGGAGTATCTAACCCCTCGTCAACAAGGAAGCCATGGCGAGTGATAGAGGGTAGCCTGAGTACTGTAACACTGCCTTGATCATCGATAGGAGACCTGGTTGTAGCTTCAGAAGTGGGAATAGGGCGAAGTGGCGTATCGGGGATTTCGGATAGTACTGGAGCTGGGAGGATTCGTGATGCTGTCACGAAGCTTGAATGCTGATGAGTTGGAGAAGGTGCTAGAGACAACGGTGCTCTTTGTGCAGAGAGACTGTTGCTTGCCACATCCACGTCAGGAGCGCTGAAAGAAGCAGACGCATTACGGCTGAGAACGTCGTAAGGACCAGAGGTCCCATTTTCCTAAGTCTATCAGCCCAGGTGCTCAAGGGCTTGTACCGGGATGCTACCTGATGTCTTGCATCGTCTATCAAATTTCGTACCTCTAATGACACAAGAGGGAAGATTTGATCGAGCAATATCTCATATCGTGCAAGCTTTGAAGATGTGGCCATTAAGTCGTCAGCAGTCCTGCACATTCACTTAATATGCATGTTTCCGTTGAAGAATTGATTGCGAATATACTTGCGCTTCTTCCAACCTTTCCCATAACCATAGTGACAACCTGTACCAGAATGCAGGCACCTCCGGCATGACGGCCGCTCGCCGTCACACTTCGTCTTTCGTTCTCGGCATGGCTCGCATGCATGACTTGTCCTCGCTCTCTCTGATCGCTCATAACCTGATCCTGGCATTCGCGCAATGGCAACCTGCCTCAGGCTTGATCGTGGAAGAGCACTGGTCGAGGAGGTAGGTGAATCACTTGATCCATCAGACCTGATGCCTTCCACCGATGTAGAGGCAACAATCTCAGCATGATCGGGCGCAACAAACTCCATGACCGGCACCCACTTTGGCCCGTTCACCGAGAAGAGTATTAACAAGTAAAGGATATCACATCGAGTATTTTAGTGAAATCCTGCAAGGTTGCGAAGGGAGAGATGGTTACAAGTAGCTGACGTAACGTGAATAAAACAAATATCACCGGGTCTTGGAAAGCAGATTTAAACGGAATCAGTGGCATGTGGCAAACATGATCGGTGGAGTCGATCGCGCCGATGCTCTACTAGTATGTTTAGGACAAGAGATTGAAACTCTTCGTACCATACCATACGCTAGACAACTGCTTGTTACCTTAGCATTACCAACAATGAAACACGGTTACTCCTAGCTGGAAAAACATTGCAGGAGCTGTACTTTACATAAAGCTATTTGCTTGCATACCAAAGTGATTCACCACTTGAATCCAAGTGCCTGATATTTAATGTAGAAAACGGTATTTGTCATTCGCCTGGGTCGAGGTCTAGAACCTAAGTCGCATAACGAGGGCTAACCCAACCAAACGGCTTGCTGGTCAGATGGTAGCAAAATTCAACGGTATAACGAGAACATTCGAAACTGTTGATGCACTCCGCAGGTAGAAATCACAATGCCGAACGCTTGAGTTTAGCTCGATAGGAATTGCAATGCCGAACGCTTAAGTTTAGCTTGCAGCTGCAGCAGGGTCTGATTCGGATAAGAAGTCCACCCTACCATTTTGCCATGGACCAGCCACCAGGTACAACAAAGGAAACATCACTTACATCTCGGAATGCAGTCAGGCCTATGAATTTTGGTTACCTGCATCAGCGGAAACACAGTAGCCGAACTATGATTGCAACTCGTCACCTTAATCAAAATTCTAGCACTTGACTGTGCGCCGCTTAACCTTCCCCCAAAACACAAGCGATGGCTGTTTCAAATTGCCAAGTCGCATAAGGCTACACAACTCCTTTGATCTTATCGAGCCAGCTGTGCTTTTGTAGTAAAGATTTCCGTCTTAAAGTGGCAGCTCAGCCTCAATGGTGACATGAGAGAAAGCAAGAAAAGAGAACGTCTATTATCCTCCATAAGCTAAATAGCCTCATTATGGGCCTTAACGCTAACACCCAAACCGATTCGAGATCTATTCCACAATCTGTCGAAATGCAGTTTCAGACTCTAATGAAGATATATTCCTGGGACCCAGATCCTGTTCTAACGCCTTGCCATTTCGCATCACACGTAGACTTTGTATCGTCTCGTTCTCCCAAATTATATGCAGTACAAGCGACGCACCTAGCCACTCTGCTTGTCTTGATCAAGGACACCACTATCGCCGACTGCCAATCTCTGCCGTGACTCGTCCGAATCTTCCACAAATGTCCACGATTCCTCGTCGTCTTCGTCTGCATCATCAATGCTTGTGATAGCAGCAGTCCGCGATCGCGAAGTAGGCGCGGACGCATCCTCTGTCGCGGTTACTGATACTTGTGCCTGATTTTGTAGCTTCCTCGCCCGTATTAACGTCTGTGCATATTCAAGATCACGGTAAATAGCCTGAATGGCAGTCTGCACACCATTTTCTTTTCGGATTTGTTCACCCAACAGTCTCGCCTTCACAATCATCCGCTCACTGTGGACAGCCTCCCACAGCGCTCGAGCCAGTACAGAAACGTTGATCCGTTTCAAACAGATCCCCACACCGAGATCCTCAAGCCGACTACCGAAGAAGAACTGGTCGCCAAAGAATGGCTTGGTGATAGTAGGAACACCAGCTCTCAAGCTGGCACCTGTTGTACCGGCACCGCCATGGTGCACAGCGGCATCTATCTGTCCGAATAGCCAGTCATGTGGTGCAGCCTTGATCTGGAAAATCTCCGGTGGCAGTGGCACTTCAGTTTTCTGCGCTGACGGGTCACCGAGACGATCGGACCAGCCTTTAGACAAGATGCATCGAACGTCAGCTTTGAGGACAGCATCGACCACGGTGCGCGTGAGTGCAGCTGGGTCAGCCACCACGATCGAACCAAAACCGATGTAAACTAGCTTCTTGCTGTCTGTACGCGCTTTCTTGATGAAATCGAGCAGGTCCTGCGGTGGGTGAAAATCATTGCCTTCGTCGAGGAACCAGTAACCGGTGACTTTCACCCAATCTGAATAATCGAGCGGAGGTGGCACGACATGGGGTGAGTAGTTGTAGAGGAAAGGTACCTTGTTCTGTTGCATTCGTTCGAGATTCGTGCCGCCAAGCTTCAGGTCACGTTTTCGCCATCGATTGATTTGGCCAGAGATGCCTTTCCAGAAGACGTTGTCGAACATAACGTATGAGAGGTAGTTGTACGCGCCACCGTACTTGTGTTCAGGCACTGCGAAGGCGTGCGGGTATGCTCTTGTACGTGTCCATGGCATTGTGAAAGCGCGGAAGTAGGGAATGCCTAGGGCTTCAGCAATGTGGATGCCGGCCATTGCACTTGGTGACTCGATGAGTATGTCGGTGTCTTGACACGCGTTCCAGGCAGAGACGAGGAGGTCGTCAATCCAGGTTCGGAACTTGCTTGTCGCTTCTTTAAGAAAAGAATATGTGAACATACCATTCTCAACACAAATTCTCATTAATTCCGCAGGATCCCCACCGATGGACACGAAGTCGATGCCATGCTTTTGCACCCATGGCCCAAATTCTGCATGTGTGGCAATGCGTGGCCGATGACCTTCTTCTAACAGTCCTTTGCATAGCGCAATATATGGTTGAACATCGCCTCGTGAACCAATTGTCAAACAGGTGATTCGCAGGCCAGAAGGCGGCTTGAAGTTTATGATTGAGGCTCTGCCATCGTCGAAGAGGATAGGCGTTGTTTCGTCCTTAATGAAGGCTGTACTATCTTTGATGGACATTTCCACGTCAGCAACACCTGACCCGCGTCTAGCTTCTTGCAGCATAATGTTCTCGATCTTCGCGGCCTCTGCAGCCTCGGCCTCGAGCTGCGGAAGCATACCTGACTCTGCCAAGTACCGAACTGACTCCAAACTCTTTAGCAATGTCACAGTGCAGTCATCTCGATTTTCTACGGAGTTGAATTCAAAGAACAGCTCCTCATGACCACGTATGACGACGACCAGGCCATGGTAGCCAAAACGGAAACCCTTTTCCTTGTCCACGTTTTCAATGTCCTTGAGTGGTAGGACAAGTTTGGTGCGTGTGCCAATCAACAGACTTCGAAAGCAAAACTTCGTGTTGCTGATGTATATCTTACCATACAATGGCAGGACTCGGTGCAGAAATCCAAAGTATGTTGCTTGAAGTTTTTCCGTTGCAGGCAGTGCGAAATGTGCTCGGAAACGGTCGCCATAACCCACGTTTGCTTCTTCATCTTCTGGATCGACGTCTCGATCCTCTGGCACCACGTTCTCATTCTCGCCGTAGTGCTTCCGGCCTCCTGCCCACATTCCTGACACCTTCTCGAAGTAAGACATCGACTCAGTAGCGACCAATTTTGACATTCGTTCAGAACGGTTCTTCAGGTAACCAGCGAAAGCGCCTGCTCTTTGTAGTGGGTAAGTTCCGACTTTCACAATATCCTGCAGGGTCGGCGAGGCAGTCCTTGTTATCTGCGAACTTGACGTTGGTTGGTCCGAGGTTGCTTGGGCTTGAAGTGCAACTTTCCTGTCACGGCTCGGCTTTGAATCGCCTGCATGAATTGGAATGGGACGTTGTCTCATCGAGAGCGGGTCTTCCTCTGACATCCTTCGTTCTTCTTCCATAGAGTCCGATATCAAGGTGCTCATTCGTCGCACGGGAGGGGCATGAAAAACGTCCGATCGAGTTAGTATCTGACTAGCTGACATGTTGGCATCTCCGGTTGGAGAAATTGCAACCGCTGAAGAATCAGTCTCTTTATCGATCGAAGATGCAAAGTATGAATCATTTGATTCAAGCGCAGGTCTTGCCAAGGGGGATCGAGATGCACGTCGCTCGCCCGTCGCGGGCCCTAGGCGACTTGTACTCCCACTTCTTCGATCCCTGTCGAAGCTTGACCGTCCATACTCGGCTTGCTGATCAAAACTTGCCCTCGAAGGGCTCACAGCTGGCTGTGTAAACTCGCCACTCATGCGGGGAGCCATCTTTCCATCCTTTCCTACTACGAATGGGGTCAAGGTAGCCCGGACACTCTCCCGAATAGGCGACATGGGTGACGGATCTCGACCATGTTGCAACGAGGTTCGTGGTCCGGGCGACAGATTCCGTGGATTTGCCACAGTGCCATCGTTGCTTGCTGGAGATAGTAAGTCCATCGAGGCTCTCCGACTCGAGCTGTCGTCAAACAGTGTCCGCAACGTTCGCATGACATCGATGCCGAGACTAAAAGAGAAGAAATACTCATCAACAGCATATGAGTCGTCACTTTCGATAACTCGTATTTTGATGGTTTCGGCAACATCCACGACCGGGCTGTCCTCGATGTCAATCACATTCTCCATAGGCAGAGAAATCTTGACACTATCTCCATCGTTATGCGATCGGAAAATGGTCTTCTGAACGGTCTTCACCCACTCCTTGGCAGAGATGGCACTGTCTGCTCGGAAGTAGTAGGTCCGGTGATCCGTGGTCACGGAGAAGTCTCTGCATTCCTTGTCTTTCTCATCCGCCAAGGATGCGGAGATGCCGTAGCGGAGGTCGACATTGCCTTGCGGAAAGTAACGATCGGAAGGATTAGAATAATAGGTGAGTACGTCTCCCTTCAGCGCAAACCAGTAACGCCGATACTTCGGATTTGAGCGTCCACGTTTCGAAAGATATCCCGTCTTGACAGCAGTACTTGTCTTTTTGGGTAGATAGGCGTAAAAGCAAATATGGTGTCGTGTCAAATACAGGTACCCCTGCAACAAAACACTTTGAAGCAGCCAGCAAGGATATTCTGCGACAACGGTCTCGGGTCTATCAAAGTTGAAAATGTCCTTCAGGCGTGTTGCCAGCAATGTCGCAGGAGATGACTCTGCTCGAGCCCTTGCTCTTTCTGTATTTGATGTATCTTCTGCACTGGCCACCTCTTCGCTGGCCTCAAACTTAGCTTCCGCAGTCAGAAGTCTACTCATCATTGGCGCATCTCGAGGATCACCAGTATCCTCATTCTCGTCAGAGTTGTCACTTGTTGAAGACTCGATTCGAGGTTCGCGTGATTGGCGGATCTTGTATGGGCGAAGAGAAAGTTTGGGCACCGATTGCGTAAGACGATGTAGTGACAAACGCTTTTGCTTCCTCGGATCAGAAGGCACAACACCTGCTGCTTTCGCCTCCGTGTCATCGCGAGACTTGATGCCTTTCTTTGAGGCACGACGTCTGGTTGCACTGTCGTCTTTAGCTCCATCGTCGGCCTCACTCTCGCTAGATTCATCGAAACGCTGATTGAAATCGGTCCTAGAGCCAGCGGCAGCTATCATGCCAAAGATTGACTGATTCATGTACTGGGCCGGGGCTCCACTGCCTCGAGTAGGGGCCGAGACATCCTCTTGAGCATCTTCTGAGGATCGCAATCGGGAGGGAAGTTGGTATGACGGTAGTCTGTGAGGGTGCGCGCTTCTCTTCTGTAGTTTTCGCCCACTAGAGCTACGTCGCTTCACCTCAAGAGAAGACATTTTTGGGGTCGGGGTTGAACTGGAGATGGAAGGAAACCCAGTCCAGTATCTGGAGATGTCACTGCGGTTGATATGGTCACACGATTCGCAGTATTATGCTGTTGTGCCACGCTAAATCAGATGGACTCATTGTCACAACGATGATTGAGAATTTTAGCTATTGTACATTTGAGC
This sequence comes from Neophaeococcomyces mojaviensis, assembly GCA_030247915.1. Classification (NCBI taxonomy): domain Eukaryota; kingdom Fungi; phylum Ascomycota; class Eurotiomycetes; order Chaetothyriales; genus Neophaeococcomyces; species Neophaeococcomyces mojaviensis. The sequence continues at coordinate 10,084 of JAPDRQ010000186.1, forward strand.
TTGTGGGAGAATTGAAAGCGGTGAGAGAAAGTGAAGGGTCACGATCAGCATGCCGTCGAGCCTGGACGCGTAGGGCAGGAAACGAAATACAGTCAGAAAATCAGGCAACACAGCGTAGCTCGCAGTGTACTTCTCTGAAGCATTGAACGAGGTCCGTGAACATCTTGCGATCGAATGTCTGCCTGTCAAATATCCATGTGTGACTTTGACACATGCGCAGCATGATTCCACTGGCTCGACTGACTCAACCGCGCTTTAACTGCACGCGATGTGCACCTTGGAATGACCAACCACCACCTTGTTTCATGTCTATTCCTTTTTTGTACTAGCGTCTTGACGTTGCGGCGCAAGCTCAACAGTTTGACCTCGCCTTTACTTTGGTTCACTTGCCCATCCTCCCTACCCGAAGTTCGGGTTCTATCTCGACATAAAGATCTTTTATTTTGTCACTCGGGTGGTTGATTTGACCACTGAACATTTTTGATAACTGTACATCCTCTCATATCTCATACCCCGGGGCGGTGCGGGCATGTCTTTAAGGGACAGTCTAACAGACCCGTTCATGCGATCTATATCTTGGACATTTTGAGTCTCCTCTATGTCCTCCTCTTCACTCTCTTCATCATCATCTTCGTCTAATCCGGGAATGTCATGCTTCACCAAGCAGACCCCTTGCTGGGCAGCGATTTCGAAACTTTCTCTAAATCTTGACCATCATCCACGGAGCTTTTAATTGTGGTATGAGTGAGAGGAGCAGTCTGAAGACGTGTCTGCTCGTTTATGTCGTTGAGAGATTGTCTGTTCCTAGCATTAGCACTGAAATCTCTCGTAGCAGGCCGACGATGTAATGGCATATTCCTGCGTGTCCATTTGAGCCTGCGATGTCTAGACTTAGTCCATGAGCTCAGCGGCCAATGCTGTGGCTCCTTTCAGCAAATCCAAGGTCTTTTTGCTCAATTCTTTCTTCGTTTTGACTTTGTTTGGAGCCTTGTCGGAGCTGCTCCAAGAACAGGTGTTAGCAGAAAGACCAATAACTGGCAAGCAGAAAGGATTCACTGCGATCTTTGGTGACAGAAGGGCTTCAGCTCAGTAGGACATATTCAGTTGATGGTGCCAGACTGGGTCGAGATTTGAGTCAAGACTCACCAAGATTGATCCTGTTTGTTCTAGAGGTAAGACACCTAAGCTTCCAGGTTCGAAGCTGGTATATACATATTTCTATAAATGCCCAGAGTTGTCATGAAGCCATTACAAACACTTTGTTTACGAATAGAACAGCCGCTGTCATTGCCTTAGGTTCTGAACGTTCGTGACATGCATAAATCTCTACTAGTTGGCAAGTAAAATGAACTTTGGAGTACTCGGTATTTGCTTCGTGAATAATCCAGAGGCGTTTGCGAACGACGGTGATACGTTCAAGCTAGCTCATGGCCAGGAGAATATAGGTTGTAACAAATATGAAGTCATCTTATGCGTTGGAACAACATCAGCCAACCGAGAGAAATGAGCATAGCTTAGCATTTGATAGATGGTGTTTTTACCCTCAATTTGAGGAGGCTCACGAGTGTTTGAGTTGACTGATAAAGTTGCTGAAAGTCTTCAAGCTGAATTGCTGGCCGGGCCCGAAACTGTCACAAATCTAGAGCGAACTAACGACCTTAATCTGCCTCACCAGCAAGAGAGATTGCAAGTAGGTATTCCCCAGATTGCCGTGGCTGCCGAACAATGCGCAAACTCGACAAAAAAAAGCTCGTATCTGCCGAATGCAAGGCCTCCTGTAGGTATAGTAAAACCTTGTGGTCATCTTTGTCAACAGCAGTAGACAAAAATGGAGTACTAGCAAACCACAATCGAACCTACACACTGAACTCTGCAATGAGTTAAACCAAAGCTGACAAGGAACCTAGAAAAACCGGCAAACCACCAGGGAGCAAGTAACATAGCACCAGGCATAAGGAGCAGTAAGACTGCTTTGAGTGAGGCATTGATTGTTGACGATCGTCGAAGAAGGCTCTTCATATTTCACATGATTCCCATACAATCTGACCAACGCAGCTAAACTTCGACCTACAGATTAATGTATCATACTGTCACCTTACCTCCTGAACAGTCTGTGAACACACCTTCAACTCATGTGCGGCCTACTTATATCTTCGGCCTCGGCTTCCCACCAAAATTCTTGAGAGCGGCTTTTGTTGCCCAGTCGCTTAAATACAGGGGCTTCTCAGTTTCCAACAGGAACACGGTCACGCCTTCGTTCTGCAACATAGCAGGCTTCAATTCCATGTTACTCGCTTTCTGAAAGTCCTCTTCAGACGGCCCATGTGTCGTCATCGGGCCGTTCAAGCCGGCACCGAAAGGTTTAAACTCTAGTCCCTTATTTGGTGGGAACTCTGGATCCTGCCTGTTGATGATAGGCCCGTAGAACTCGCTATGCGTGTTTCGATGGTAGTATGGTAGCCAAAAGGCATCCGTTGCTTGCCATCTTGGTGGAATTATCAAGAAATCGCAGGCCGACGCCCCTGGATTATCCCCTGTCGTGGCTGACAGAACGGCGTACAGGCTTGGATCATGTTCATCAAACAATACATTACCCATCACGCAGTACCTCGCAAGGTCGTATTTGAATGGATAGTACGTACCATGCCACGCTGCAACATCAAATGGTGTATGATCCTGTGTGCAGGCCCAGAGCTGCCCGTTCATCCTGCTTACAATCGTCCACTCAGCATTGTTGGCCTTCGCAACACCGTTCTCGAGCTTTCCATCATAGTATGCAGAAGGGATCTGGAAGTCTCGAACATTGGCAAGACCCGTTGAACCAATGGGTCCAAGCTCAGGCAAATCCCAATGGCCCTGGAACAACTCACAGACATAGCCCCGAGCAAAGGGCGTTGCAAGAGTGACCTGGTACCTGATTCCCCTCGGAATCATCGCGATCTCATTTTGTCGCACTAGCAGCTTCCCAAGCTCGGTCTGGATATCTAGCGCTCCAGCTTGTACAATAATCAGCTGGTCACCATCTAGCGACGAAAAGACATTGCGGTCTTCCATGTTCTTCGTCACAGCGAAAACCCAGATTGCAGTACCACGCTTATCAGCAGGGTCTCCATTCCGGGCTAGCAGCTTCTGCCGTGTCCAGTCCGTATCCTTGTCAACTGAGAAGGATGGCCACATGTATCCGTTCGGAGTCATTGAGGAAGGTGCTGGCTGTGCTTCTTCCAGCAGCTCAAATTCGGTATGGACGAGTGATGAAGTTGTCCTGTACATCCATGTTTGGAGGTTTTTAGAGCGAGGGGCGGTGAAGGACGTGCCTGAGATGCGCTCTGTGCGGAGGCCATAGGGTGGCTTCTGGGGACTGTTAATAACTAGTGGGTTTGCGTCAGGAAAGGCTTCGGACCTGTGTAGGAGGTCAGGGGCTTGGCTAATGTGAGTACTCATAGGCCGCTTACGAATGATAGCTCCCAAAGCCTGATAAATATCCATACTTCTCCTTTACGGCGAAGTCGGTCACTGGTGCCATCTTGGTGTGGTTGTGATCGGCAAATCACCGGTTCGTGGTGCCAGCTAGTTGTTGTCCTTAGTAGCTTGCTACTCTGGAATAGACAATTATGGCCTATATGCTTATGCTCAAAAAACCTGCTCACTTTGGTGAGGGATCCAGCGTCTATGCCTACCTGATCTGTCACTATATCACAGTGTCCAGGAACGCTCCCTAAATGCGGAATGGGTCGATTACATTGATGATTACCTTACTACCTACCTGAGCATTCTGAAGACAATGGACTCAAAACCACTAGCCACCACGAGGACGTTGTCCTAATGGCCATCCATGGCCCGAAGTCTGGAATGCCCCGGATCTTGGCACTAAGGTCCACTTCCCCACTTCGACCTGCATCCGAAGTCTCGTTCTGCACAGGCAAGTACCGCGGCTTAAAAGCATGCGAGCCACTCAGAACACTCCTGTTCTCCTTCTCTCACATATTAGCAGCATGTGATCTTCCAATCTGATGGCTGCCAGCATCAGCATACCTGGATCAACCGTCAAATAGTGGTTCATTCTTGACCAAACGACATCACCACGACTAAACTCTTCAGGATGAACCTCACCTCCCTACCCCAAGCCTATACTCAAATCGTCTACCTCAAAATCTCGCCAGACCATAAACTGAGCGATAACACTTCTTCAGCTGGACAAGTATGGAGTGCCACTCTCGACACGATTGAGAAATCCGAAGGCTACCAGCGTCTCTACTGGGGACGTTCAGTCGAATATCCTCAGAATGTGCAGCTTCACATCGTTCGTGCTTCACATGCCGAGCACCAATCATCGGACGTGTCATTCCTTGACCGCTTGCATCCGATCTTGAAGGAGGGAAGCAAGCCAGTTGTTAGACATGTAGCTCCGATGACCACATTCACCTCCTCTCCAACAACAGCGTTTGATGCGCCAGTCACAGGAACTGCAATCTACGTGCGGACGACTGAAGCATGGCACGAAGGCTCCTGGCCCTGTTGGACACATATCGTGAGGCACGTTGCCGGAAATTCTGGGATCTCTGGAGGACCCATTGCCGAGGCCTTGTCAGACAATGATGTTCTTGAGGGTGGAGCCGGGGGATTAGAGAGCGGAAAAGGAGCTGATCTGCGGCAATGCTATCTGGTGTATGTAGGCTGGGACAGTATCAAAGCGCATGACGATTATCACCACACGAAGCATTTTAGGGATCATCGGGTTGTGCTGGGGATTGGAAATAGTGGATACAGGGAATATGGACATCAAGTATTCGAGGGATGGCGAAGCAAAGAGCGAAAAGATACAGAGAGTGCAAGCGGATCATCGAAGCTTTGAGATGTTTCCATATGCAGCATGATACTGGAGGTCTTGGCGATTCTACCTATGGCATCTTGCATTCCGGCTTTTGCTTGAGCAGGTTAGCTATCTTTGTTCCTTCCGCTTGTTGTGTGCAAGGTTTGAACGTCACGCTGCTGTATGCGTGGCTAGGTTGCAAAGATCCCGATGGAAATTCAGACGCTTCCTTCTAGTAATCATAGAAACCTTTTCCACTCTTCTTGCCTAACCAGCCGGCATCAACATATTGTCTCAGCAGCACTGATGGCCTATATTTGCTATCACCTAAGCCAGAATGAAGAACTTCAAGAATAGATAAACATGTATCCAAACCAATGAAATCTGCTAGTGTCAAGGGACCCATAGGCACATTCGTGCCATTCTTCATGATACTGTCAATGTCCTCTTTTGTTCCGACTCCTGTTTCTAAGCAAATGATGGCTTCATTAATGTATGGCATTAGTATACGGTTCGCCAAGAAGCCTGGACTATCTGCGCTGACAGAGGGGATCTTGCCCATCTTCTTGCAGAATTCAACTGCCGTGTTCAAAGCTTCGGATGATGTCTGTAAGCCAGAGATAATTTCCACGCCTTTCTGAACAGGCACAGGGTTCATGAAATGCGTCGATACGACTCGCGATGAGGCAGATGTATCCGTTGGGTCCTTTGTGGTAGCTGCTGCGATCTTTGTTATTGAAATGCTCGAGGTGTTGGTGGCTAGGATAGCATGTTTCGGACATATTTCAGCTAATTGTGCAAAGATTTGTTGTTTTAAAGACGGGATCTCTGGGACAGCTTCGATAACCATATCGACGTCGCTGAGGTCTGATATTTGAGTAGTTGGAGTCAAGCGCTTTTTCGTTGCATCGGCAATCTCTTGTGTTATTCTCTGTTTTGATACATCTTTCGAGAGGAGTTTATCGGCGAAAGCCATGCCCTTGTCAAGGGACTTCTGCGAACTGTCCACCAACGTTACTTGCACTTCAGCTTTTTGGGCGGCAACAAGGGCGATACCGAGGCCCTAAACACTTGGTAAGCTTCCTTTTCATGAGGTGCTACGTGTTCATGGAGACTGTACCATCTGACCAGCTCCCACCACACCTAGCTTTTTGATCTCGATAGCAGCCATGGCCGGCGATGTCGAGAACTGCCGTTGGATGGACCTAAGTCTCTGTGCCGCTGAGCTCGATTTCGGCGACGACATAAATCCGTTCGTCGCTATTCGAGCTATTGAGGCCATGATGAAGCCGTACGGAAGAAATCAATCCTGCACAATGCAGCTTCACCTTGCGTAGGTAAATTAATGCGGAAACTCATGCATGCAGGCTTAGCCTCGGTTCGTGAACCACACCCGATTCGCCCACACCGCGCTAGTGGTTGATCTTCGGAGTTGACGCCATTTACACTTTATTGATACGCCAGACGCGTCCGACGCGTCTTTCAACAGCAGATTTGGTAACACTCTATTTCGTGCTGTTGTGGTCGCCTCGAGTTGTACCACTCCTCTACGCACGATGAATTGAAACCATTCTGGCACAGCATGCAGGAGGAAAACCCTTTCACGAAGTCGAAGACCATCGACCCCGAGGTCCGAGCATATGTATACAGTCTTGTGAATGCGGTATGTAAGTCGCAGTCCTGGCCAGTCGACCTCTAACACAATATAGCTTGGTGGCACAACCTCGGACGAATCTGGGAGATATGCACTTGGTGATGATGCGCTTGCTGTTCTGCGCGACCTGAAAAGATGGCTAAAACTGTATGATGAGAAGACAAATCGACTCGATGTTGCGAGATGTCTAGCAGAAGCGAACCTTGTGCGGGGAGACCTCCTCCCGATCATAGCAACGTGGAAGGAGAATGGGCAAAATGAAAAGTCTAAGGCCCGAATTGCTTTGGCATGTCTGGAAATATTGGTGCCTCTAACCTGGCCGCTGGAACATGAAGAGATGACTGCGAACCACCACCGACATACACCATATATTCTCCAGGCACAGGTCAAATATAAAGCTGGGGTTCTACACTGGGACACTACTTCTGTGCTGCGACAAGCTATTAGAACAGCCCTCCCTGCACTAGCCATGAGACGAGACCAACGCACGGCCCGCGATGATGGCATTATCAAGCTTATGCTCTACTTCATTCGGAATATTGCTGCGATTCGACAAGTACCAAATCTTCCCTCGCAAGGCTTGGACCACGAAGTTTCGCGATCTGCCACAATCGAAGCGTTCCGGGCGCAAGACGTCTTTGCCCTCTTACTCACCATGTGCTCGAACATGGGCGAAGACTTCAACCTTGAGGATGTGATCATCCTCGAGATCTTGTTCAACCTCATCAAAGGCGTTGATGTCGAAAAGTTGTGGATGAACGAGACTCAGAAGAAAGAGTCGAATATTTCCGACTTGAAAGCTATATTGGATGCGGAAGCGAACATGCACCGAGAAGCAAAGAAAAACGCACCAACCAGGCATGGAAGGTTCGGGACTATGATTTGGGTCAAGCAAGATAATCACAGCATGAAGGCCGTTTCTGGACAGGATAACTTAAAGGACGACCAGACCGCGCTGTTCAACATTGACAACACAAAGAAGTGGAACAAACCCTTACAAAGACGAAAAGACCTTGAGCATAGCATACACGATTTCGACCTGAAAGAGCACTTGACTGGTACAGCCAGTGAGCAACTTCGGAACTTTGCTGAAGAATTCCTTGACTCTGGTTTCAACCCTCTGATCACACATCTGAGGAAAGCGATCGAACGGGAAGCAGAGAGATTGTTGCCAATCAATTACCGGCAATTCTTCTACGTAGTAGCATGGTTTCTTAAAGCTGAGCGTGTCCGAAGAGAACGAAAGCAGAAAGATGCCAAATCCGCAAAAACAGTGCAGAACTTCGATCCCGAAGGCTATGCTCTGGTTGCGGCTGTTTTGAACCAGGAAACCTTTATCACTTTGAACCGATATATGCAAATGTCCTATGATGACAAATCATGGCAAGACCTGAATTCTAGCATGCGATGCTTCACTGAAATTCTTCATACAATTCAAGACATGGCTCAGAGCCCCCTTGAGGAAGACCAGGACATCGCTGAGAATATTCAAAACCGAATCTTCTATGAGGAGACTACACACGATAGAATTATATCACTCCTGAAAGGTTACAAGGATCAAGGACTCGGCTATCTTGACGCATGCACTGAACTAGCCCATGTCTTTCTGAGGCTGCTAGAACGATATTCGAAGGACAACGTCGACCTACAAATTAGGTCAAAACGCAGAGCGAGAAGAAAGCAGAAAGAAGCAACACAGAAACAACAATCCGAGCACCAAGGTTCCGAGCAAGACGATGGCGAGGAGTCTGAACATGAAGACGTAATGGATGTTGTGCAAGTCAGCAAAGAGCGGAAATTCGACTTCAAGCGCTTTGCTGCGAAATTTGTGTCGCAGCCCTCAGTCGACACATTCGTTGCGCTCCTCAAGTTCTACAAGGACTTAACTTTGGAACAACTCAAGCGTGTTCACCGCTTCCTGTACCGTGTTGCTTTCAAGCAGGAACAAGCAGTCCTCCTCTATCGTGTTGACATTATTGCCTTGTTATACCGACTCATTGAAGGTCCTGAAAGTCTGCCAAAGAAACATGAGATGTACGGTGAGTGGTCGGAATTCACGAAACAGTTATTCAGAAAATTGTTCAAGAAGATTGATCAACGGCCCGAATTGGTAGTGGAAATGTTATTCAGCAAGATCAGCGCTACATTGTATTATCTTGAGTACGGACATGATAAGACCACAAGCACCACTGCTAGGGCCCCGGCTGAACTTGAGGTTAACAGTTCTGTGACACGTGATCGAAATGAACAGATCGGCATTGTCGTGACGATTCTACTGCGAGATGACAAGAAAGAGCTAGTGGATTGGGTCAAGAAGAATGTCAGCAGCGCATATGAAGAGCGAAGGGCGTGGGAAGCAGAGGCTGAAGCCCGCAGAGCGGATGCCGAGACTGCAGCCCCAGCATCCGAATCCGAGGTAACCGAGCCGCAACCGGTTGTTGACATGCCAGCAGCGCAGCCATCTTACATAACTTTACGAGCTGATACCGAAGATGTTCGTATCGCCATGTTCAAGAATGCCCGCTTCAAGCTCATGATGAAGCTCGTTGGCTTTGCACAAAAAGACGACGAGCACACGGACACATCAGATGCAACGTGGATAATTCCCTCCTTTATCACCGCTTCACACCTCGAAGAATCAAAAGCCGCCATCAACCAGTACACATTCGCTCAATGGCAACCACAAAACGAGGACGATGTTCCCGAAGACATGCTCCGCCGTGTCCGCAAGGAAAGCACCCGAACCTCTCATGACTATGCTGATGATGCCGAGGGCGGTGAAGCTCGCCGTGATGCCTTTATTAATGACTCTGAAGGTGATGACGGTCCGCTTCCCGAAGAAGAAGAATTCCTCTTTCCTGACAACCCACGCAAACGTCGCAGCGCCCTTGAGCGCCTGAAGGACAAGCGTAAAGCGAAGAAACGTAAGCGCGGCTCAGACAATGAGGATGGAGCAGAGGATAGTGAGGACGAGGCTGTAAGAGAGGAGAGAAGGAGGAGACGGAAGGAGGCTGCGGCCGCGAGGAGACGCAAGTTCAAGTCCGAGGCTTTCATTAGAGACTCGGATGATGAGACTGACGAAGAAGCTGACAAACTCTTCTTTGCCCGTGAAGCAGAGATTCGGCAAAAGCACGATAAAAAAGTAAAGATGCAGATGGCTGTTAGTAGCTCAACTGCCAAAGACTCTGATTTTGATGCGTCTGAGAGGAAGAGAAGAGCCATGGCACGTCTGCGTGGCGATGCTGACGAGGACAGGGACGTCGACATGGACCAGGATGAGAATAGCCTTCCAGCTTCTTCGCAACCGAAACGGAGACAGAGGGAGAGGAGTAGTGTGATAGGATCAGATGATGATGAGGACGACACGCCGCCAAGCTCGCCGCCAGCTGGAGAGACATCAGAAGATGATCCCGATGATGATGTTGGGAAGAAAGCAAAGAACCATATTCTCAAAGAACTTGCTCAAGCAAGAACTGCAGCAACGAAGCCTCGGAGCAAAATGGCCGATCGGCTAGGAACGGTAGAAAACGACTCGAGCTCGGATGTGGATGTTGAAGATGAAGACATTGTAATATCCAAAGCAACGTCGCTACGAAGAAATCGGGGTGGCTTTGTTCTTGACGATGACGACGATGAATAGAGTAGCAATTCTACTTCGGTCTCTTACTCAAAAGGCCTTGTGTTCAAATTTCGCAATCAGCAAGCAAAAATGTCGAGCTATCACTGTTCAATTGTGTTGTTCGTTGCATTAAATAATTCCCTCTTACCATACAGCTCGATCTATGCCTCATTCTTGCTATCGAAGCGAGCGACATTTCAAATGCATCACTTACTACCGTCCAGGGATATGGCAAAGCAGTTGTAACTCTTGCTCGATGTGAACGACTCACAAAACCTACAATTCGCACATAGTAAAGGGGCTCTTGCTTTTCTCGGAGATCAAATCCGCGGTCAAATCCACCACTCGGCGGTTTCCGACGCACGTTGTCCGAGCAGGTCCTCGTATTTGATGCATATCATCAGAACTTGCTTTGGTTGGTACGAGTAGTACATTGGCAGATAAGATATGTATCTTGATATATTGATTTCTAGACACTTCTCTCACTACTCGTCTTTCGTTTTCTGTGAGTCGCTCCTGTCGAGTAAATTACATTTTACGGGCAAGTGGGGTGCAACAGGAATTTTTGAAGAGCACCGGTACCACAGCAGACGTATAAATGGCGACGAGTCAGAGAACAGTGTTCTTTGGACGGTTCGTCTCAACACCAACCCCCGACGCATACTTGATACAGCACGGTGCGATCCTGGTGGACAGGAATGATGGACATGGTGTGATTGCAAAATGTGTATGGGATGACAGTCTTGATGCCGAGCAGTTAGATAAGGTATGCGCAAGACTTGGCGTTGAAGTGGAGGACATTCGGCTGGTGAAGTGCAACGAGAACGGCTTCTTCTTCCCAGGCTTCATCGATACGCATATCCACGCTTCGCAGTATCCTAACAGCGGCATCTTCGGCAAATCTACGCTGCTTGACTGGTTGACAACCTATACATTTCCGCTCGAGGCGAGTTTGAAAGCTGATCCGGAGGTTGTTGCGACGAACGGGAACACAGTAAATGGAACGAATAGGGAGGATGTAGAGCAAGTCGTGAAGAAACAGAAAACAGATCCGCTGGCGAGAGCACGACTGGTTTACGACAAGGTAATCTCACGGACTTTGAGCTATGGGACGACAACAGCGAGCTACTTTGCAACATTGGATGTTGAGGCAACGAATTTGCTTGCGGACTTGGCGTTCATGAAGGGCCAGAGAGCGTACATCGGACGAGTATGCATGGACCATCCGGAAACATGTCCAGAGTATTATCGCGACGAAGGGCCGGATGAGACAGTGCAGAAAGCGGTCGCGAACATTGAGTACTGCCAGCAAGTTGATCCATCCGGAGAATTGGTCGCCCCAATCGTTACACCAAGGTTTGCGCCGAGTTTGCATTTCGAGAGTCTATGTCGGCTGGGCAAGCTAGCACAGGAGCGAGACTTGCGGGTGCAGACGCACATCAGCGAGAACGTAGGTGAGGTTGCGTGGGTGAAGGAATTATTCCCAGAGTGCGAGAGTTACACGGCAGTGTATGAGAAGAGTGGTTTGCTTGGGTCGAAGACAATTTTGGCGCATGGGATTCATTTGGACGATACCGAGCTCGACATGATTAGGAGTAGGGGAAGTAAAATAAGTCACTGTCCGAGCTCTAATAGTGCGCTGGGTAGTGGATTTTGCCAGGTGAGGAGGTTGTTGGAAAAAGGGATTGATGTTGGGCTTGGGACTGATGTGTCGGGTGGGTATAGTTGCAGTACTTTAGACGCGGTGCGGCAAGCTTGTTTGGTAAGTAGACAGCTGGGGTATGTCAAAGGTGGTGATAAGAAGTGGAACATTGGCGTTGCGGAAGGACTTTGGCTTGGGACTGTTGGTGGTGCTAGTTGCGTTGGCATGGCTGGGAAACTGGGTGGATTCGAAAAGGGCATGATCTTTGATGTTCAGGAAATTGAACTTGGTGTTGCCGGTAGTCAGAATTCTGGGCCTGTAGATATCTTTGGCTGGGAAAAATTGGAGGACAGAGTAGACAAATGGGTATGGAATGGCGATGATAGAAATGTGAGTCGGGTATGGGTCGGTGGAAGGCTCGTACATGAGAGAAAATAAACACTAGATGTCGTGGACAAGGTGCCACTAGAATTATCAATATATGTGCCGCTGAGCTTTTGCCCATCATTGGGACTGTGTCAACCAGATAGGGCATAGCGACTGTTCCAATCGCCTTGCAGTTACTGTATCACATGTTTCTCTGTTTCGAGGGGAACCCTCTATCTACACGTGACCATTTATCGATCGGCATAACGGCGGATACGCAGGTGACTCGACGCGGCGTCCACCCCACGGCGTTTGTGTCGAAAATGTTTCACGTGGTGATATATCCTTCACATATTCGCTATGCCCGTCTTCTCTGCTCTCGAGCTGCCCATGCAGTCTTCCGCTAAGCTCGGATCAGATTGAAGAGGATGGTTGCAGACTCTGCTTATCAATTACCATGGTTTCTTCGTTGGCGGCCCTGGGAACATCGTCCTCCCTAACCAGCGTAGCTGCCGAAACGGTTGCAACCATGTCCACCACTGGAAGCTTGCAAGCTTCTGCCTCTGCCATAGCCACCGAGGCAGCCCGGGTTGGCAGCTCTCATGACGAACAGAGCATCATTGCTGCTATTGGCCATGTTCTCTTCTTGATCGTTCGGATCATTCCTGGGTTCCTGTTGTGGCTCGCTGGCTTCACTGCTTGGACTTTACCTGCATGGCTCTTCAAAACTACCTCTTGGAGCTTGACATTCACTATGAATGCTACGACCTTGTATGTCACAACTTTCCGTTGCAAGTTCCACCACTGACCGTTCGCCCAGATTGCTCATTATTCTTGCTGTGGTATCAACTGTCAGTTGGTTCATCCGTTACCGCTTCCTCAATGTATACACAAGACTGCCTCAAGAATCACAGAGAAAAGAGCCTCAGATTGACCTGTTTCCTGATGTGGCCGACGGCGACTCGACGAAGCCAGGACTGTCAAACTATCTCGATGAATTTCTCCAGGCGATCAAAGTGTTTGGGTACCTCGAGCGACCGGTTTTCCACGAACTCACACGGACTATGCAGACGAGAAAGCTGATTGCCGGGGAAACACTGCTACTCGAAGAAGAAAAGGGCTTCTGTCTTGTGGTGGACGGGCTCGTCCAGATCTTCGTAAAAAGCTCGCGGGAAAACACGACGCTGAATGGAGAGAGGTTCGATCTCTTTGATGAAGACGCTGGCTATCACGAAGGGAATCAGGGATATCAGCTCCTGACAGAAGTTAAGAATGGAGCTTCCATGTCGTCGTTGTTTTCGATCTTATCGTTGTTCACAGAAGACATCAGTTTGAGGTATGACGAGACCCCGTCGAGACCACCTTCAGCGTATGGGTTCCCTAACGCCATGACTCCGGACATGATGCACAGCGCCACCAGCCCTTCCACGCCGCTACGAGAAGTCATCTTGCAAGATCACATCTCACCCCCTCATTCCCGAAGTGCTAAGCTAGCAAACGTGCCACCCTTAAACTTGGAGGCACCATTTGAAGAAGACTATTTCAGACCAAGGCAACGTTCCAAGCGGAAAGAGCAACGGCCTCCTAAGTCTGTGCATCCCGATATCGTGGCTCGTGCAATGGTTGATACCACTATCGCCATCATTCCCGCAAGCGCGTTTCGTAGGTTGACTCGTGTCTACCCCAAATCTACTGCGCACATTGTCCAAGTAATCCTGACAAGGTTACAAAGAGTCACATTGTCTACTGCACATCAATATCTAGGCTTGACGTCAGAGGTACTTCAAATCGAGAAGTTGATGAATAAATTCACTAACTCCGAGCTACCTAATCCGCTTACAGGCGGAGCGCTTGAGCATCTGAAGGCAAAGTTCAAGAAGGAGATTGAACGACTTCGTGGAGAAGACATCACTAAAGGAATAGCTCTCCACAATCCGGTCACAAACAGACGACGTTCCTCAAGCAGTTTAAGAAAAGAAGTGGCTCTCGCCGCACGGCTTCAGTCGTCTCGACAAGGATCTGTCATGTCCGAAAAGAATGCTTCTTCTGATGTATCCGCAGGAGACCTGGCCGCCAATTTAAACAACTCCCGACAAGCAATTCGTGCTGGCAGCCTCAGCTTCCGAAACCCCCAGTGGACCATTATGTCCGATTTGAACACCGCCCGGGCTGGTGGCGTGCAAAGTCCCTTGTCCTATCGAGAAAAGAGCATGATCCGTCCTTCGTTTGAGAATGGAGGAATAGTGAGGCAAGACTCGACCACGGATGACAGCGTGTTCCGCGAGTCTGTTCTAGACTGTATGGTCAAAGCACTTGGTTTAGACATCAATGCCATCAATGCCAAGGATGGGATTCGAAGAACAGGTGGTACTTCCGTGGAACAATCTCCACGTTTGGTGTCGTATGATGCCAGAAGGCAGACTGCAATTTTCAACAATGCATTTGGCTTCATCGACCCATACGAAGGATCTACGGATGGTGATAATGACTCACACGTTTCATCCTCGGTGGCCAGTTTTAGTGGTCACTCGGCCAGAAATCTGCATGATGAGCTGATTGACGATGTGGAAATAGTCTTCTTTCCCAAAGGCAGTTTGTTGGTCGAGCAGGGTGAGCGAAACCCTGGGGTCTATTATGTGATCGACGGCTTTCTGGATGTGAGCATTCCTGTGGACGACAAGGAGATCAAACGCACCGATGGATCTGAAGCAAGGGATCTGCCTCAAGAGAAGAGAGCGCCGGCTCTTCGAAGAACGAAAACAGGTCAAAGCAGAGCAACTTCGGTACCTGGCTTCGGTCAGGAGCAGAAGAAGCAGGTGCAGAAGTCACTGTTTTTAGTCAAACCAGGAGGCATCGCTGGGTATATCGGCACTCTGTCTTCCTACCGCTCTTTCACAGATGTCACTGCTAAGACTGATGTGTATGTTGGGTTCCTGCCACGGACATCGCTAGAGCGAGTCGCTGAAAAATACCCCATTTTACTGCTTACCATGGCAAAGAGGCTGACAAGTCTCCTTCCACGCCTCATATTGCATATTGATTTTGCCCTTGAATGGGTGCAGATTGAAGCTGGTCAAGTCATCCATCACCAAGGTGACGACAGCGACGCTATCTACATCGTACTTAATGGCCGGCTTCGTGCTGTACGAGAGAATCCGGATGGTAGCCTGCGGGTGGTTGGAGAGTACGGCCAGGGCGAGAGTATAGGGGAGCTTGAAGTTATGACGGAAGATACACGACCAGCGACGTTGCATGCCATTCGTGACACCGAGCTCGCGAAGTTCCCTCGATCTCTGTTCAACAGTCTAGCCCAAGAGCATCCAAGTATCACTATCCAAATCTCAAAACTGATCGCTCAACGGATGAGAAGCCTGATCGACAGTCCAGGCATAGAAGATGCTCGAGAACGAAGGAAGGTTGCATCGAGTGAGTCTTCAACCTCGAGTCTGAATTTGCGGACAATTGCTGTTCTACCAATCACCGCTGGAGTGCCTGTGGTCGAGTTTGGCAGCCGGCTTGTGACAGCCCTCACTCAAATTGGTGTGCCCAATGGAGTAACATCACTCAACCAAGCAATAGTGTTCAACCATCTTGGTAGGCATGCTTTTAGTCGGATGGGCAAACTCAAGCTGTCTCAATATCTAACGGATCTTGAAGAGAAGTACGGGATGGTTCTCTACATCGCCGACACCAATGTCAATGCACCTTGGACCCAGTCATGCATTAAACAAGCAGACTGTATTCTCCTCGTGGGCCTAGCAGAATCTTCTCCAGCAATCGGCGAGTACGAACGTTTCTTGCTCGGCATGAAGACAACAGCAAGGAAGGACCTTGTGCTGTTGCACATGGATAGATTCTCGAAGCAAGGCTTAACCGCCAAATGGCTCCAAAACAGGTCCTGGGTCACTGGCGGTCACCACCATATTCACATGCCTTTCAGAACACAGTCCGAGGTAGTACCAACACAACCGAGAAGACTCGGCAACGTTCTCAAACAAAGAGTGCAAGTCATTCAGGCCGAGATTCAGAAGTATACTTCCCGTCGTGTTCGTCAACAAACACTCTTCTCTTCACATACTCCTTTCAAGGGTGATTTTCACCGACTGGCCCGCCGTCTCTGTGGCCGCTCCATTGGCCTCGTCCTTGGTGGTGGTGGAGCAAGAGGTATCTCCCATGTTGGCGTTATCCGTGCTCTTGAGGAAGCAGGTATCCCCGTTGACATCGTTGGTGGCACTTCCATTGGCGCTTTCATTGGCGGTCTCTATGCTCGCGACGCTGAGGTCGTCCCTATGTACGGTCGCGCCAAACGTTTTGCAGGCCGTATGGGCAGTATGTGGCGGTTCGCACTAGATCTCACGTATCCTACTGTTTCCTACACCACAGGCCACGAATTCAATCGTGGCATCTTCAAAACCTTTGGCGATTCACAAATTGAAGATTTCTGGCTAACCTTTTACTGCAATACAACCAATATCAGCAAATCACGAGCGGAGATTCATACTTCAGGATATGCATGGCGTTACATTCGCGCTAGCATGACACTCGCCGGCTTGATACCACCCATCTGTGATGATGGCTCCATGTTACTGGATGGTGGGTATATCGACAATTTGACAGTGGCACATATGAAATCTATTGGCGCAGGTATCGTCTTCGCCGTTGATGTCGGGTCTCTTGACGACGATTCACCCCAACGATTTGGCGACCACCTTTCGGGATTCTGGACTGTGCTGCAGCGGTGGAACCCGTTCTCCATGGAGCCGAGCCCGCCATCTCTATCAGAAATTCAGGGTCGACTAGCGTACGTCAGCTCTGTGGATGCTTTGGAAAGGGCGAAAACAACGCCTGGAGTGATGTATATGAGACCGCCTATCGATGCATATGCGACGCTAGATTTTGCCAAGTTCGACGAGATATATGAGGTTGGTTACAACTATGCCAAAGTATTCCTGAATGACTTGAAATCCAAGGGCGAATTGCAAGGTGTAGTTGCTGCCTGGGACAAGGAGAGAAATGGCGAGGAAGGGGAGGAAGCCAAACTAAGGAGAACAATGGCGCCAAGACGAGCGAGTATATGATCAAGTAGAATATCAAGTCACAGTTCGAACAAACACTGCCTTTTCCCGAATTGAGGTAGCTCTTTCCTAGTGTGAGGTTGATGTCAAGGCTGCACTGATCAGTTGACGCTCAGATTGCGATTGCAGTCGTAATCACTCATTCTTGAGTTCGTCTTTTGACAAGCCGCACCAAAAGCTCGTCTCTTGTCGTACGAGAATCAAATTGGACGCCAAGAGTCTGTAGAAGCTCCCTCAATTCCTCGCAGTTGTCAACGTCTTGTCTTGAGACATTCAAGGTGTTACTTGACATATGTTCGAAGTAGTCCACTGCCAAGTTTATGACCTTGCCCCATTGCTCTGGCATGACATTTTTTGGATCGAGCTCGTGTTTCAGGTTCTGCAAGTTTTTATCAAATAGCGAACCTGGGCTGCCATGGGTCTTTTGGTTGAGAAGCCCTTCAGGGAATCTGTACGCCGAAGTGGTGACATGTTGATCTGTAGAGCAGGAGGAAATTTCACTGTCATCATCTCGCCAGCTTTCCCAAACGCTCGGACCCGATATATCGGGTAGTGACTCAGAGTGGCCTCTTCCATATGGCGAACTGGGATGTGGCTTTCTAGCTGAATTATTATCGCCACTGTCAAGCTGCAGAGTGGATCTTTTTCGACTCAGAGTCATGGGGTCTGACAATTGATTGTCGGTGTCCATATTTCCATTTTTCAGAGGGGCACTGTAGTCATTACGAAGCTCATTGCTCCGGAAAATATCGTCAATGCTCTTGCGCCGTCGTGCACTGCCGACAGTCGTCCCATCTGCTGAATGCTCTTGTGGTACTGATATTTGTGCTGGCAGACTTAGCTCAATGCGAGTACGGTAGAAGAGAAAATTCGAATTGCCCTTCCCTTCCTTGGTCGCCTGGTAAACATCCCAGTTCCTCTGAAAAGTCTTGGAATAAAAATTCTCACCACCAGAATCATCTCTACTTAGATCGACTTCGGCTTGAGCAAGTATGGCATCCAGTCGGTAGGCGAGATCCGCTGAGCTGAGCCTTTTGCGCGGATCGATGACTAGGAGTCCACTTATCTGCTCTATGACTTTGACAAAGGCATCCATTTCCCTACACCAATCATATTTCAGATAGCCCAGGACCTTAGTGACTGCCTCGTTGAGCTTGAGTGTATCGACAGTTCCTGGAACTTGAAGAGTATCGGAAACATTCCTGCCAGCATCATCATTGGCACCACCATTCTTATGCCTGGAGCGATATGATTCCGGCAGTTTCTGGCGCTGCTTCATCTCCTGCATCGTCCTCGTTTGCCAAAAATAACCCAGTTGTATATTGGGCCCCATGGCTTCTCCGCGCAGCTTAGGAAAGTCCTTCCCGTCGAAAGGTTTCTGAAGGTCAAGAAACCATAGTAAAAACTCAAGAAACGCACAGCCAAGAGCCCACATGTCAAATGGTCGGGTCGTCTTCATACCCATCTCATTTTCCGGCCCGTGATAGGTGACTGTCCCGTGTATTCCCGAAGCAGATCGACCAGATTCATCCTCCCCAACCATTGAGAACTTCGCAGCACTGAAGTCACTGAGTTTCAAGATCGGCAAGTAGTCTGGATGTGGAAACACCAAGATATTTTCGGGCTTGATGCCGTGATGACATCCATCTAATCCAGTCTTCTTATGGTTTTCCGGCACTTTGGGTATTCTCCCTAACTGGTTTTCGAGGCTTCCATCTTTATACTCTCTTCTGCCACCCTGCCCTCGAAGGCGCTCCTAGTATAGGAGAAAGGTTCGTCTTGGACGGTCCTCGAAGCTGATGTACTTTGCGAACAGCATCTGCAAAACCATGTAACTGTCGGAGAAACCACAGTATATGTTCCTTGGTCAATTTCCCTCCTTTCTCTGACTGCATATAACCATATAGATTACTCTGTGCTTTCTCATACAAGATATAGAAAGTGCCTCGTTGCTCCCAACTCGTGATGTGCGTAAGGATATGAGGATGGGGGTATGACGCAAGATACAGGAACATTCGAATCTGTTTCCTGAAAGCATTTAGCCGTTGTTCATGCCTTTTGGAGGTCCTTGTGAACATCTTGAGCGCATATGTTCTCGGAAGATCCTAAACGCATTAGCGCCATTCGGCTAATACAAAGACAGTCAGCCATACCGAAGAGAAAATAGGTCCAACGCGGTGTGCCACATCTACAGAGACTTCCCATACCTCGCTGAAGGTACCCGCCCCGAGAATTGTATTACTCTTAAACGAGATGGGCACGACTTCATGCTCGCCTCGTTCATGAAACCATCTATCTTCTTCAACCTGATGTACAAAGAACTTGCACATGCTTTCCAAAAGCTTTTTGTTGTAGAGGTAACAGAGCTTAGGGTCTTGGCAGATTCTCTTCGAGTCTGGTCCAACCTCAGACCATTTCATGTTGGAATCTGAATATTGGTGATCAATCAAAAAATGCTTGAATTGCTTGAGAGGAATGCATGCCCAGATACAAGCTGCTAACAACGTCTGTGCAACCCGGTAAGCAACCTCCCACTTTAATTTGTCTTTCTGCGATTGATCACCACACTCGTCGTCCTCGTCTATCAAACATTCAGAGATTTCTTGTGTTGTTAACTCGTTCAGATCGCCCATTGGTATATATTGCTGATTGCGTACTGTTTCTGTCGACAAATTGAGCTTATCTCCATACTGCCGAAACATTAGATCTCTATAGCTGCCGCGGCTAGGTTGCTGCTGTATGGAACCGTAATCACAGAAGATCACAAGCTGGAAAATTCGATACGGAAAGGTTGAGATAAATTTACATATCTGTTGCACAGCAACTTGATGAAGTGATTCCAGGTCGAAGATTGAAGTATCAGGAACGTGCCTTGACTTTTCATTTGTGCCCTGCACCTCACAAGAACCATGCCTGAGGTAGAATTTGTACAACCCGTGCTCATCTGGTTGCTCAAGCTGCTTCCGCACAGCCTCCATCTTCTTATCACAATGAGCTTTGATTCTGTCATAACTTTCCTCTTGGTACCACTTGAACCTTGGGAATGGCAGCGCCGGCTTGCTAACATAGAGTTGACTAGGTACCGTAAATGATAGAGCTTTGCCGTTGAAAGTGATTGATAGCTTGCACACGATCAATCTCGGAAACAACTCGACATCGCCCCCCATATCGAAAAGGTCGGGAGACAAGTATCCGTACTGATAAGCTGAAGGTCTGTAACCTTCCCGGAACCAGTTTGTTATCAGAGTAAAGTCATCCTCAGCAGTCTCTGAGGCGCTCGAAGATGCTTCAAACTCCTTTTCGACAATGGGTGGAGACTGCTCCGTTGTGATCGGCACTGGATCGTGGCCATGAACACCTGAGGTCTGCTCCGGAATCAGAAACCTCTCGGTATAAAGCATCTGTCTTGACTCGCCGACATTCTGAAGCTGATTTATTGCCCGAATTCGTGCAGGCTTTGGTGGAACTCGAGGCGCTTTCCGCCCATTAATCTGACCTGTTGAGACCCAATTGTGGCCATGCGGTGTTTCCATTATAGCCTCAATGATGCTTTGACGATACAACTCGTGACAAGAATCGACCCCAAGGTCAGTAGTTGGTTAAAACAATTGTATGCTACCCACGGTTCTGAGTTCTGACACGAGCTGTTAGAGCTCAACGCCAGCATCATCTCAGGTGATGTGCTGAAGGGTTAATCTTAGTCGAAGCGAGACGTAAGCAATCGTGACTCTTAATGTAGATTGTATCCTTCCTGTATATGCTACAGCGTCGCAGAGCGCGATATCTAAACGGCCAGTTGATATGTGTGAGAAGTTGCGGCCTGTGCCTGCCGTGTGCATAAGGCTGCAGTACGATTGGTGCAGAACATTGCATGCTAGACTTGCGATATGTTGCTAATTGATTGGCAGATAAGTCAATTTTGTACCCACATGGGATGCCACCTACTCCACCATGGACGCCGCAGCGGTGCTACTGACCACTATGACGAGCCAATCCTTTGCCAGTGTTAGTGTTTGGTGGGCTTGTGGCAAGCTCACAATAGGCGCTAATGGCGAACATTTCAGCCCCAGCGATCGAGCGGAACCAGCAAGATTATCGACACTCATATTTAACTTACTTACAGCTCTCTCAACCAAGAAGGAACCATTGTACGCTCAGCTCTACAATCAGTAAGTAAACCGCGTTGGTTAGGGCGCTAAACTTGCTTATACTGGGACTGTCAATAGTTTGAAACCAAACCCACTTTTCAGGGCGAAATCGCCAATTTTCAATTTAATACTGCGGCTTTTCACTGGAAGCAACCTATTGTCTTTTTACCATGCATATATTCGTACACCGATAGACTAGTTACGACTCTCTTATATCCTTAACTATTCCTCTGTAGCGCAATAAAAGCTCATGGAACAGGCTAAGGTCTTTTACGAGGCTATCAGGACCAGCGTAGCATCGGGCCAGGAGATCGAAGGCTGTAGAATCTGATTATAATTATGCCTATACTATGGATAACCATATAACGCTTAAGGGAAGAGAAGGGAAGACGGATCTCTTATACGATTCGTATAGGAGGTTCATCGGTTCGGCTCTTAGTAATTCCCGAAATAGTAAGGCCGATTCTTTATTAATTCGCATAGGGAGTCGGTCGGTATGTTCCTAAATCTATTCTTCCTAGAATCCGTAACATCAAGCTTAGTGGTATGACTTCTTACTATAAATATTGTGATTATGTCTGAAGAATTCCTGAATAGGTTGCGATAAAATTGGCAAAACATCACACAGAGCGTAAAGATCGGTGGTCGCACTCGTTAATGTGCATGAGGCACCCGCCGGAGACTGCAGCAGATTGACCTACGTGTCATGAAATTGATCCGCTTTCTCTTTGAGATTGACAAGTTGCCGGTTAGATTGTGCGTAAACCTGAATTTTCCACCTTCTCTTGTTGGCTTCCTTTGTATTATTGCTAATGATTCTTGAAGTCAGGGGGAATATCGATAACATCGTTCCAGAAGAATGTCCTGGCATTAACATCGTCTTCGGATTCCGCTCGGGGCTTTTTATCTTTGAACAATTCCACGTCATCAATGCAGTCATGTTGTTCTGCCTCTTCAGCATTTCAATGTGTTCACTCAATACTGCTGTAGTGAACGTGCTGATTCTCCGAATTTTGGACTACAAAGTTTGTGCAGCCGCAGCTTTCTTGAGTCCGTCAAGAAGCACGAATGTAACGAACATGCGCTTCACTCAACCAGTGAGTAGTGCCATGGAGCCATCGTCAAACCCTTTTTCAACCAATGGCCACTGCGTACATCGCCATGTACTTGGGTCGTATTTTCGAATCTTTAGTTTCGTTCCCTGAAGCACGAGCCGCAGCTTTTCGATGGCAGTAGCAATTGACACTGCAAGCTCTTCCTCAAGATCAGCATGGCAACTGTTCAAGGCAAAAAGCCAGTGTATTCCGATCAAAAAAGCTGCGGCACGATAACAGTCTTTTCTATGTACCAGAAAGTATGCATGATTTGGGTAACAGTTCAAAAATGGATTGCATGGTCGAAGATTCGGCCTCACGTACTGGCATGTAGAATTAGTCTTGCGTCAATAAGTTTGGGTTCAGAATCGAGCTGCCATTTTACCACTTTGAGCAAGACGAATGGAGAATATTATCGGTGGTCCCTATCCAGAATGCCAACCAGTAACGAGGAATCTGCCAACTCTAGGATCATACTTACTCGGCTTCAAAACATACCTTGTTGCCTAAATTTTCGTGCTTTGTGAACCCTTCAAACCTTGCTTTGAAAATGGCAGAGCACGTGTTGACACCAATACTGAGTACCTGTAGTCTAGCTTGCGCAAGCCTCAAGAAAAGGGCTATAACTCCACCACCGATTGTTTCGATGCTGAAAGAAGGAACTGACACTATAGGTGCCCTCTATTAGTTGGGTTCTCATAGTTGTTGTCTCTGGCTCTGAAACACATCTTTAAATGAGAGGGAGTTACCAGACAGCTCCGATGGCTGATAGCGCAAAAGTAACCTGAGGATCGAATTCGAGAACTGCATGCTATTTTGAGGAATGACGAAGAATACCAACGGGTCATCCAGGGTCTCAAACCGCCCCCTTCAACAGCGTGGCAGATGAGACGACATGTTAAACTAAAATGCTGCTAGTAAAAGCTAAAGTAACAGTTAGGTTATTCTTTAAAAATCTTGGGATCCAATGATGGTGTGGAGGATGAGTATTGTGGATTCTTCTAAGATCTTAGCCCAATTCCTTCCTTCATCCTGTTCCTTTGAAGTATCGGATGGGTAGCAGATGAGATCACGGTTTGGTCTAGGCTAGTAAGTAGATTAGCAACACTATCCCTATGGGAGATCTATCCCCTCAGTCCGTATCATTTTTGAAAACACACTGTTCTAGGTTTTCCTTTTGCGTCCTTGTCTCTTGTCGTAAGCTTCACAGACCCCACAAAAGATATCAGGACAGGTGCCAATCAAACCAAAGTACATGGTTTTTACATTACTCTTACGAATAGATCTAGGTGGTAATATATTCGTTTCTTCAGCACAATAACTTATATATTATTTAGACTAGTGTGCCCTTGGGTATTATTTTATTAATCTCCTTTACTACTAGACAGCAGATAGGCAAAGAAGGCTATATCGTGTTAAACCAGAACTTCGAGCGAATTGCATCGGAGTCATCCCTTCTCCTAATCTTGATATTCCAACACCTTCGAAGCTTCCGAGTAAACTCTTCAAAGTAAACAACAAACCCTTATCTCGGTGAAACGAACAATACTTATGCCCTGATATGATAAATTCTCATGCTGTTATCCCCTTAAATCTTTCCGAAGAGTGATGTGGAAACCGTGTACTTTGGTGTGATTTGGCGCCTGTCCAGATACCTTTTTGCGGAGACTATATCATCTAGGAAAGTGATAACATCCCAGGACACCATGGAATACTGGCGAATTGCATACCAGAACTAGAGCCTGTTGAGTCCAAATGGTAGTAAACTTGTAGTCAGATGAGACAGTGGCATGACCTATCACTGCGTTTCTACCCACTTTGTACGATCACTTGCACCTGCGGACCTCATTGTCTTAAGTCATGTCTGTGTGATATCGTTCTAGCATGCGGTCTTCAGACATGTCATTCTAAGTTCAGAACAGGATGGGAGTTGGAGTAAGCAGTATGGCCTATTTCTCTCGGCCTGTTGTTGGCCACTATATGTGTTTGTGGTGTGAGAAAGAGGCACGGTTTAACTGGGCAGCTGATTTACTCGTCTACACTGTGTTGAAGTTTTGTTAAACAGGTATATGTCTTATGTTTTGACTCCTGATTCAAAGTAGATCTTGATTAATTAAAAGGTAGACAATTTCCTGCAGAGTTCACGATAGGAGGAGGCGATTGGAGCTCAAAGATTAACTAGTGGGACACCAAAAGCTCATAGGATTGTAAATCCTTCATGTAAGAAGCGGTAGGAGCGTGATTAGCTAACTCGATAGTGTGTAGATGAGTCTGAACCTAAGGACATCACAACATTAATGTTTCATAACTATCATGGGATTGTGATTGTAATCTAAACATTCACCTTCGTCTCCTTCGCAATGGCTCCAGAGGCGGTGCTACTCCTCCTCCTAGCATTTCCCGCAGCCTGTTTCATCATCTCTTTCTCCATGTGCCCGCTGGTATCGCCAAATACTTCGTCCATCTCCTCCAGCGTCTTCCCCTTCGTCTCTGGCACCAAGAAGTAAGCCCACACAGCCGCCAGCCCACAGAACGCCGCAAAAAACACATACGTTCCAAAACCAGCAGATTCAAGCATAGGTGGCGTAGCAACGCCAATGATGAAATTGCTCAGCCATACTGTCGCCGTACTCAGTGCAACGCCCTTGGCTCGTGTAGCGTTGGAGAACACCTCGGATGGTAACGCCCAAGCGAGGGGTGAATAGGAGACACCGTATACGAGCATGTACAGAAATGCCATTGCAACACAGGCCCAGCCAGCGCCCGTATGAGCGGGCCAGTTGGATGAGTATTTGCCGACAAGACCGGCGATTACGACATATACGGCCATTTCTCCCACAGCGCCCCAGATGGCAAGAGGTCGGCGGCCGATGCGGTCGATGATGAAGAAACAGATGAAGACTGCTAGGAGTTGGATAATATTGAGGACACCAGAGAGGATGAGGGACATCTCGTAGTCTTGGCCAAGCGAAGTAAATAGGATTGGTGCGTAGTAGATAAAGGCGTTGATGCCCGAGAACTGTTGGAAGAAGGCCACTCCTGTGCCGACTGCTGTACGTCGCCAGGTCTTCTTCCTAAAAAGATCCAGCCATTGAAGTGTCTCGAGCTTAAAGCCTGTTTTTCCAGGATGTGCCTTTTGTTCAACAACTCGCTGAAATTCAACTTCGGCCATGATACCTCTCCATTCGGTTTGAACGCGTTCGTCAGTGGTTGGAAGGCGTCTGAGCTTACTAAGAGTTGTGAGAGCCTCGTCGTCTCGGCCAACTAGCGAGAGCCAGCGAGGCGAGTAGGGAAAGAGGTGAATTGCTGTGCCCAGTATAGTAGCGCAAACCATTTGTAGACCGAATGGTACTCGAAATGACGCTTCACCAGACAGATACCTTGTCCCATACGTGATCCAGTAGGCAATGACGACGCCGGAAACAATACTGATTGACTCGAGTACCAGGAGGGCACCTCGTAGATGAGGCGGTGATATCTCTGAAATATACAAGGGTGCGCCTAGCGCCAAAGTTCCGACACCAATACCGCCAATAGTTCTTCCGACAACGAGAGCTGCATAGTTTGGTGATGCGGTTTGGATGATTGCGCCGATATTGAAGATGACCACGACCACACTGAGAGCCCACTTTCTTGATATCTTGTCACAGAGCTTAGGCATGAAGAAACAGCCAAGGAAAGCTCCGAATTCCACTGCAAATATTAGCAAAATGATACTGGTAGAATTTTGGAAAGGTTACCGTGTCTAACAGAGGCTTGAAGGGTGTGGGTGTTTAAGGGAGTTTCACTTACACATGGCAGTCATGAAGCCGGTGTAGAAACCTGAGCCTGAGTGTTTGGGGTCAACTTCAGGATATTGTTGATGAAATTGTGGCATGACATTGATGATGGATATGACACCTTGATCGTAGCCGAAGCTGAAACCTCCTAGACTAGCCAAAAAGGCTGCGCCGAAGACGTATGGTGAGCTTACAATGCCTTTGACGCCTCCAGGCCCGTATGATACATTCTCTGCCAGAGTTATAGGGAGTTCTGCAGTGTTGACAGGGGCTAGATCATCCTCAATATGCTGTGATTTGCCTTCTTCGAAAGCCATGTTGACAAAGGTGAGTGATATTGATGGTCGTCGTTGTTGGCAGTCAGGTGATGCACCCTAAGTCTTTGACCAGATCTTTATACGATTGCATTATGGTTGTGCAACACGAGCGATGAGCGCATAGTGTGGTAACGGCTTTGATGATCGACACGCTGATCGTCATCATGCTTTTCGTGCCGCGCCTTGGGCCGGGATTGCTGGTGTCCAATCGAGGACCACTCACTCGCCGAAATATTCCTGCTTTAAGTTTAGTCGCTTTACGACACACCGGTACGCGACCGACATCAGCAATGAGCCTCCGCTCCTCTTTCGGCTCAACTTATTCCTTTCTCATGCTTCCCTCGTCTGGCAATATTCAGAATCTATTTTCATGGGTGACCAAATTTCGTGCTCCAACTCCTTCGTAGGTAAGTTTTCTTTTGGCATGCAGACACGGCAAAATATCATGCAGGTACAAGCGCAGATACTGGGACAGTTTTGGAACCAACTCCCTATATGCTCCATCAGCGTTAGTTTCCGAGACGGTGTCTAACGCCATTCATTGAAAGCTTTGTGAAATTCCTTCCATGTTTCCAAATGGTTTCTTCCGGCATGAAATTCGTAGCCTCAGCGTAATCGATGGATTTCCTGAGTTTTCTCCAGACCAGTGAGCTCTGGGGCCCCTGGGGCTTAGTGACTACGCAAGGGGGCGTCTGCTGTTCCCATAATCCTTCCATGATGTAGCTTCCACACTGTTGAACGGTTTCGGACACTCACAAACCCTGCAAGACCTTGCTTTTTGCTCGGAGGAGCGACATCCAGAGTGCAACTGCCGGTTGTCGGGCATTATCCTCAATTCATCATCTTCATTGTCTTCTGGATGTTTTTGGAGGCCCGCCTCCATCTTTGGTATGGCACAGACTGTAGGATTCTATGCGGGACGCCAGATTCTCAACCAAATTATCGTGTCGACAAATATGTCAATTTCAGCCCGCAGCTTCCTTTTCTAGCTCTTGCGTTAGTCTTGCTTTTCTTTGCTCCCTCCACTTCTTGTCCCAAGCCTCGACCCTACCTCCCATGACAGCAACACTTTCGGGGGCTAGCATAATCAATCCCCTCCGCACGTTTGTCCCTGTCTTGAGCAGAAATTTGCAGCCTATCTGCATTCCCTCAGGCTGAGGTTGGTTGGCAACCTCTCGTGCTCCAGGCAGGGGTGGGTTTAAATTCACAATCGTTATCTTTTCGATCCTGCTCATTTCAAATGCCCATGCTTTAGTACCGGCTGCGTCCTGCAAGAGCAGTTTGTGAGGCCCGGTGGTGCCTTTCTTGCTGCTACCTGTAACGATAGAGGTAGACTGGCCAGTGCTTCTGCTAGAAGATCGGCCGGCATTGGCCGATGCTTGGTCATTATTCGCACTAACGTCATCGTCATCATTAATGCCTGGCACATTCCTTATCACTTCTCGGCCTCTGATTTCTTCACCTCGCTCAACACGTTCAATGGCTTCTATCTGAGACCACTTCGATATGCTTATGTCCTGGATCTCAAGGACTTGTACAGGAATGTTGTTTGAAAGTTTCGTATCCTTGGTTTGCACATCTGACACGTTTATGGGGAAGACTTGAGGTCCTCGGGCTAACAAGGACACCGTAAAGTCTGAAGACAGTAATCGAAAGTGCGCAGTCGATGCGAGCGATGCCAAAGGCACTGGGCGATTTCGTGTAGTAGTTACAAATTCATTAAGCCAAGCATCTGTCGGCGTAAGGGAGTAGCGGGATTGAACTTCATTTCTGAGTTGTAGAAACAAACTGTGATTCAACGACGCCGCCATTTTTAAATGTAGCAAGATGTGTATGCGCAAAAGAAGAAAGCTCTAAGGCATCCACAATGTCATTTGTAAGATACAATGCACGGGGTCGTGGTCGGGTATTGAGCAACGCATCAGACGCGCCAAGACGCGTGTGAAGCGCGCCGGCTCTGTATCTGCCTTGCCCTTACAAATACCCGGCTTGAGAACGAATTCAGTTGGTAATATATCATCGCAGTGCCCAGCCGCGTCCTTAAAGTCCAAAAGATCTGGAGCATTGCCACAAGAACCCAAAACACCAACATCTCAGCTTAGCATTAAGTAGCGGAAACATTTCTGCGCCAAGAAGGCGTGGCATGAAGCGAGCTATTGTTTGCTAGATTTGCTGAAAGTGTGCCTAGGCAAGTATCAAGGAGAAGTTGAACAACCAACACAGAAGAGAATCTGATAAATCGACTGGCTCCATTACGGTGAAGCAGACTGCTTTGATTTCCCCCGTACTCTTGAGCCGTTTGCCTCTACAGGTTCAAACTGAGCTGGTCGGCCTGGACCGCCGCATTCAATGCCCCACGTACTGCCTTGATGCCAGAATTTGCCTGTTCTCCTTCTAAGAGCATCCACTTCCTCCGGTCCATATACATCGTTGTCTATTCGAGCGTCTCTGAAGATGTAACACCCTAGTGAAGTGTTAAGCTCGTTTCCCGCATGCCGTCGTCCAGCCATGGGATCGTAACCCCACACCATACCTCCTAAATTCTGCCGTTTGTGCTCTTTCTCTTGCCTTCGACAAGCTTTCATTCTGTTCCGATGAAGCTGAGCGGTCTGCTTTGCCAATTTCCTTCGACGTTCGTACAACAGCGCCGTTGCGTTCGATAATCTCTTTGAGCGTCGACACGCAACTTCTTGATTAATTTTTCTGGCTGTTGAAAAGAGCCTCTCAAAAGTGGACTTGTTGACCTTGGGAAGAGGATCGGGAGAAAATTCGGGGAAATGTTCGTGAAACCTTGAGTGGACTGGTTTCATTACGGTCGTCCTCGGGTGAAGGAGAGAGGAACGAGTCTGCTCGGACAGCGCGTGCAGATCGGTAGTTTTGTATGACAAGAATTGCGTGAATGACGAGCGCGGCAGCACCGACAACCAAAGCAGGAGTCACTAGATATCCAAGAACAAACCCTAGAATCTCCTCCCAGGCCATGACGTGATGATAAGGATAGTATGCATATATAGCAGTGTGCTTGGCATGCTATTAAGATCATGTTTCACACCACTATCAGAAAATGTTGAGAATGTTTTGTCGAGATGTGAAGCGCCGGAAAGAGCCATCTCTTCAGCCCCAGTAAGTACGAGTCAATGCTGGAGATATGGAAGGTGCATCTTTTAGTATGATATACCTAATTCGTTCCTTCCACTATTTGCATGCCCTGCTCATCGTCTGTTCATGCCGACACCGGGAGGGCCTTGACCTTGGCCAGGCGCGCCACTTGGATTCCCGGGCTGAGCTTGCTGAGCTTGTTGGCCTGGTTGTCCTTGTTGATTCTGAGCAAAGCCTGCCGGCGGGAACTGTTGAAAATTCGGGGGAAAGCCTTGAAATGGCAGGCCATTGGGCATGTTCGGTGGAGGAGCATTTGGGGCGAGAGGAGGGAAAGGCATGCCGCGGCCAACAGGAGGCATTATACCCGGCTGACCTGGCGGAGCGCCAAATGGGGGCGGAGGCATTCCTGACCAGAAGTCAGCAAAAGTGTGTGACATATCAGGGACTACATACCCGGAAAACCCATAGGTGGAAATCCTGGAGCGGCGCCTGCTTGCTGCAACATAGGATTGGGCTGTCCTTCCGCAGCATAGGAATTCGTGATAGAATCAATAACGGATTGTGCCTTTTCGTGTCCAATCTGCTGGTAGTATTCTGTGACGTTTCTCAAGTGGTTGCGACCAGTGTTATGCGACTTTCGAACAGACATGGAGTCATGCGTGAGGTAGACATCGCAATAATCGCAGAAGAATTTCGGCATTTTGTTACAATTTATGTCGATAGTCGACAAGCAAGCAGAAAATCTGTCTTTTGCGCCGAAGAAGGATGTATACAGTAGGTTGAGGTAATCAGAATGTTGGCAGTCGTACAAAAGGCAAGACACCAGAGTGCATTCTCGTGGACGGAGTTGATGCCTGAACAGCCTTGCGAAGCAGTTGCGCCACATCTTCAGGCATAAATGTCAAACATACAGCCTTGTCAAGCCACCGCCAACACGTCCTGGAAAGCCTAGGCGCGTGTCCAAAGCAATTTCATAAACAGTGTCTCTAGTTCTCCTACGCAGCAAGAACTTACAACAAGCCTTTGGCAACATCCCTCTTCAGCTCAATGCACTTGCTATGCAGTGGCGCCCGATCTCAACGGAGATTCCAAGACAAACTTCGTGACAGTAATCATGACGGACACTACCCTGCACAATGTGCCGCTCGTGCTAGATAATGGAAGCGGCACTATCAGAGCTGGATTTGCTGGTGCAGATCTACCGACAGCCTACTTTCCATCCTACGTTGGCCGGCCCAAGCACGTTCGAGTATTGGCAGGTGCCTTGGAGGGTGACACTTTTATCGGTCCAAAAGCTCAGGAATTAAGAGGCTTGTTGAAGATTCACTATCCCTTGGAACATGGCATTGTCACAGATTGGGACGATATGGAAAGAATATGGTCATATGTCTACGAGCATGAATTGAAGACTCTGTCCGAAGAGCACCCAGTCCTCCTTACCGAACCACCCCTCAACCCACGTGCCAACCGAGAAATGGCTGCACAGATTCTGTTTGAGACCTTCAATGTGCCCGCAGTGTACATGTCCATACAAGCGGTTCTGAGTCTATATGCCAGTGGTCGGACCACTGGCGTCGTCCTCGATTGTGGGGACGGGGTCAGCCACGCAGTTCCAGTCTATGAAGGCTTCGCCATCCCAAACAGTATTCGTCGGGTCGACGTTGCCGGTCGAGATGTCACAGAGAACATGCAGTTGCAGCTGCGAAAGGCCGGCCATGTCTTCCACACCAGTGCCGAGAAAGAGATTGTCCGCATCATGAAGGAGAAGACGGCATACGTTGCACTTGACCCTCGGAAGGAAGAGAAGGAACTGGAACAAGGCATATGGAAGGTTGAAAAAAAGGATGTTGAATATGTCCTGCCAGATGGTCATAAAATCAAGCTCGGCCCGGAGCGGTTCAGGGCACCAGAGATCCTGTTTGAACCTGAATTGATTGGCTTGGAATATCAGGGCGTGCATCAGATGGTTGTTGATGCCATCACAAGAACCGATCTGGACCTCAGGAAGAACCTGTATGGCAATATTGTCCTCAGTGGTGGCACAACGCTATGCAAGGGTTTCGGCGATCGACTGCTGCACGAGATTCAAAGATTGGCAATCAAGGATATGCGCATCAAGATATTCGCACCACCGGAAAGAAAATACAGTACCTGGATCGGAGGTAGTATCCTTGCGGGATTAAGCACTTTCAGAAAGATGTGGGTGAGTGTCAGTGACTGGCACGAGAATCCAGACATTTTGCATACCAAATTCAGTTGAGAATGGGATGCTCGAATACGAAAGAACTACCATTGCAAGGAACCAGCGCCGTCCACGACAGACCGTGACTGTCGCACAACGGAAGCATGTCCTATTTTGGCACTGAAACCTGCCCCGCTCTAGTGCAGAGGACCAGAACTCCGTGGCAACGCACTATTGAGCATAACTTGCCGGGCAACGACCAACAGGCTTCGGCCATTATGGAGAGAGACGCATTCCAGAGAAAATCCGGGGTAACGCTAAGCATGAGCTGGGCAAGTCTACAAGCGGTTCCGGCCAGCGTGACAAGCGGGAGTGATCCCGATGGATATTTAAGCTTGACCGCCATGTGTCGTAATCTCTGGATGAGACACAACGGCGGTGACCAGTATTTGGCGATGCTTAACGATTGCGCGAGTAAAATCGAGACCATGGATGGCTTGAGGCACATATGCGAATGCAGTATGGCAGTTTCATGGGGGTAATGGAAACAACATCAAAGGCTCGTTCTCCTCCCATCGCTCAGCCATGATGCAGAAGGTTCGATCTTGCCGGCCACTTCCAGGGCACCGGCGGCTCCCAAAATCCGGGGCTGCAAATTTCTAGCTCTGCTATGGGTTGCCATGAGTAATGCCAATGCGCCTCCAACCAGTGGCGAAGCAGCCATGTGACCCAGGAGCTGGAGTCACTTGCCTAAGCGGCAATTTAGAGTGAATTTTTTAGTTATGAAAATCTCCCATGAAGTCTTGAGGCGAAGCCTAAAAATGTCCAAACTCAATTGGAAAATGCTGTTTGGTCTTGCTTGGTCAACCAGCTGACGACTGCAAATTTTCAGCGCTTTCCAGTTAACGGCATCGCAACACAGACGCCTCGATAGCACGCTTTGCAGTTAACGGCAGGCTCAAGAACCTGCTGGATTTCTCTCATGTAATCGACAGCGCTCGTGATGCTGTTTCGTGCTACGCATCATCATGATCGCAATTTCCTCCTTTGCTTATTCAAGTCAAAGTTTTTCATGCTTCGAGATAGATAAAAGGTAGGTCGGTACCTGGCATTGTCTGATCGCGTTGTACCTTACATCAAATCGCAAAGTAGTGATACGAAGTAGTCGCAATATCTCTGAACCATTACTACAAGGATACATCTTAGCTTCACATATACTTATCTCACAAGCACAATGTCGTCTCGACAGTACTCTATCGTCGAACCACATCCATCCATTTCTCCACAGCAATACATCACTACAGGTCGAGGCGGTGCCGGCAATGCTGTGAAGGCCTCAAGCACTCTTACTCGAGGGTCTGATGCATCTGGTCCAGCAGCTCGAGTGTCCAGCGCCTCCCTAACAGCCCCCCGAAAGTCATACATCTCAGGGCGAGGCGGCGCTGGCAATTACAACCATGAAGCACCCCGAATTTTCTCCTTCGACGAAGAGCTCGAACAGCAGTTGAAGCAGACCAAGCACGTCGCCCCTGTCTACCATGTCGGCCGAGGAGGAGCTGGCAACCTCAGATCCTCTATTAGCGACGCTCAATCCTTGACCCGACGGACCAGCAACGACTCAGCATCAAGTACCAGTTCAGCCGAGTCAGGCGCTGACATTGCCACTCGAAACCTCAAGAAAGGCTTGAAGAAGTTGGCCAATGTGTTCTAAGCGAACATCTAACTTGGGCAAGTACGGCATTCCGGCGCTCACAACGATTCTATTGGCATCTTTGCTTCACGGTCCTGGCGTTCAACATTCTTACGGCTTTCATAATCACAACACGGTTCATTAGCGACGGCGCCTTCATGGGGAACTTCAATTGATCGATTCGAAGGGGCTTGCATACTGCCTATGGGAGATGGCCATTCTCAGGCAGGCGGCATTTCAAAAGTTGGTCACTGGTCATCAACTTCGAGTCACGACATGATACCCATTATGAGAACAGATCTTTTATGAGCATTTGTATCATTAGCATAGCATTCAGATATTATATTGCTCGTCGCCTTGACATGAGCATGTGGCGGTAACAACGCCAATGCCTAACGGGCATGCAATCAATCTACTATCATTCTTAAATCATTCTTTAACTAAACCCCTACATATCTCTGTTTTTCGTAGGTAGACTTGTGAGTATGTGCTTCGATGGACAAGGTCGTGGCAAGCAGTGAACGCCAGGAGGCCAGAAATAAATGACTGCGAGGCAACAGTGATCTCACAAAACTTAGATTTTATTCGCTCATCTCAACTACAATAGCGATTATCGAGTTCCTTTCACGCGAGCTGCGGTTAATGTCCTTCGTTCGTCGAAGAAGGTATTACGTGCGTTCCTTGTTCCGCCTTAATACAGATGCTGGAGGCAAGAATGAGCAACACGTGGATGTTCTTTGTTCCCCAGAAGCTTTTTTGCGTCCCTTGAAAGCTGTACTTTGGTGACGTCACACAAGAAGGATTGCAATGAGTGCTTTTGGATGTCAAACCAGAGCTTTTCGAGGGATTCACCTCCGTCACAGCTCGTTATTGACGGGAGCGGCGTTACTGCCAGTTTTCAGGAATTTCGCTCTCTTTGATGGTAGAGCCGCTGGATCATGTGTAGATTTTCATAATACGTGTTGTACAAGCACAATCCTGTGCTTATGAAACCTGTTTCCCTTTCTGTAATCAAAGTCTTACTCATCAAACTAACACTTGAACAGCAGGTCACCTTACGGATACCACATTCCGCACATTAGTGATTTTTCCTTCTTGTTATGGCCGAGTCCTTTTGCGGTGAACCAATGACTGTCGCCTAGTATGCCGTTAATCAGAGGCACTCCGGCCTGCCTGCTTCTTCGTGTTTGGCATACGCACGGTTCGTGAAATCACGGGATAAGCACTCTCCAGCTTACTCAGTCAACGCATGGCCAATGATTTGCTGCAGCTTGTGTTTCCTCTTGCGCGTTTTCTAGCTAGACCCTGTCATGGCAGAAAGATATAACCATCATTAAAGCCAGTCTATCATGGTAGTCCAGCAACAAGACTACTATCGGATACCAGCAGCAGGTCGCTAGTTCTAGAGCAACTCTTCAGCCCTTCTACTTTTCGAAACACTGTAGACAACAAAGCCTACCAAGCCTACTTTATCATCTCTCAAAGATCGTGGCCTTCTGTCATAACGCGCCGGGATGACCAACTCAACACACCATTTCAACCTCCACCTCCACTCCACCAAATCTGGGCAACAACACACCAGCAGCCCTCGACATGACTCAGCAAGTTCCTCCACAAACTCCTCCGCTACCTCGTCTCCAACTGTAATGAACCCTCAAACTCATAAACACTATGAATCTCACACCCACTCACACATCGACACACCGTACCCAATCCTCGAACAAGCCGTCACGCAGTCGTCAACCTCATCATCTGGTAGCATAGATTCGTATCTCTCTGTGCAAAAACACAGCCACCACATTCACAGTCTTATCGAACAGCTTCCCAACCCTGTTGCCATTACCTCACATACTGTACAAGACCACATTACCGAGCTGCACTACGGACATATTGCGCGCCAAGCAAAACGGGAAGCGCGACGAACATCAGAGAAAAGTAATCGCCGGTGGAGCCTTGATGCAGCTCGTAGCAGAATAGATGCTATTGCCGAAAACGCTGAGGAGGTTGAGGACTGGAAGGAGCGGGATGCGCAGCTTTGGGCGCAGGAGTTAGAGAAGAGGGAAAAGGCGAGGAGGATGGGTGGAGTTGATGGTGTGTGAGAGGCTGCGCACTGAACTCGGCAGACGAGTAGAAAGCGCTCTCGTGACTCGCTGGATTATTTAGCAATGAATTTACACTTTCCGCTGCTGTCGGAGCTCTCACGGAGTATTGTTGATATTTGTTGGTACGAGTTCGTGGCTGGCCCCAGGACATCTTGCTGGGTAGCGACCATGTCAACAAGGTCGAACGTTGCCAAGTTCGAGCAATTGAGATGCTGATAGCCTATAGTTGCGAATAAACTGCATATTTAGGCTTGTAAGCCCTCCATCTATGGGCATATGAGGATGTTTCCGTTGCCTACCTTGCAGATGAGTGTGTCTCTCGTACACCCTCACCCATCTGTACACCGAGGGACATGGAACCGACCCACTAGATAAAGACATACGCCTGTTGCCAGCAGGATCATGGTGCCATACGAGGGCCTGCACATATCTGCCGACTGCGCCTGAAGCAGGAGATATGACTGGATAAAGCGCTAGTTCCTGCTATTATGAGTGTTCAGGTAAGGCATTCACACTCCTTTCCAAACGACTGGCAGTCAATAGCTTGAACAGCCGTCAATCGTCGGTCGTCAATCCATCCTGGCGAGCTCATTGCAAGTCGTGCTTGGAATTAACCGACTCGAAGGCGACTTGTCTTGTTATCCATCATCGACCACCCACTGCTGCCTTCAAAACGCGATTCTTGCTATCCTGCTGCTGCGAATTGAGGCTGAGGCTTCATACCTTTGGTTCGCTTATATTGCGTTTTCCCCAACAGGAATTGTTCACTGTGGCTCTGGATCAAGAATCAGTTACTACATGCTATAATGCAGACGGCGATGCCGATTGCACGAGTAAAACCTTTCGAGACAGTCATTCATACGATGACAGCTGGCACAATAATGTTACTTCGCGTAGTCTTGCCGTTTAAAGTATACGTCTAGGAATAAGTTGCCCAAAAGAAGCTTGATTTGAGGCTTGGAGAGGGCTACATGCAAGATGTTCGGTTCGGATTATTATTTTTGCATCATACGTGACATCATCCGGTTGACATTTCCTCTTTCGGCTTGCACTTCTCCTCAGCTCTGTTCAGTGCTTCGTATTGATGCAGATGCAACGGTTGCAGCTGAAGCAGTCTGAAAAACGATATATGAACAGCGATATTTCAACATTGTATTTTCACTGAATTGTTTCCAAAGACACCATCGGAGAACATGCACAAGATTGGCAACAGCCCGCTCCGAAAGGGTCGGAAAGCCATTTGATTCTACGCTTGTATGCTCATTGGTCAGCTCGAAATAGTCGCACTTCGTCAAAAGCAACCCACGGGAAATCACAACAATCTTTCAGCAACAACGAATCAAGGCGACAACGATCGGAGATCACCACTTAGGAACGTGGTGCGCATGGATCATGGCATCGTTCACGTGTGCTAAGGCATATATGATGACTGATGAAGGTGATGAAGGCCCACCAAATGTCCGAACGCATGGGAAGTGAAACACACTTATTTTGGTTTGGAAATGGAATTTGCAAGGGTACGAAACGCGACTTGGCGGAGTTGAGCTGAGATCAGATTCGTCAGAAGTTTGGAAGCACGAGGCAGACTTCGACAGCCTTCTGACATTGAAATGCGGGAGATTGTCGTGAGGGGAATACCATCCCGGCCCGTTTCTGCAGCTACCATGATTGAGGAAAGGTGATGGGCTAACTTAGCTCCATTTCCAAAAATAAGAGCAAACCGCTCTTTGGCACCAAATCACTGCTGTGCTGAATGCCCGCTAATGCACGTTCTAGCTCTCTTTCAAGGAAGGTCTGCCTGACCTGAGCGTCGTTTATTCATCCTTCGTTCATTGCCATGTTTCTATTCCAGGCGTTCGTTCATGTGCCTTGTTGCTGATTTGCTCATGCTTTCGTTCGTGCTGTTCAGGTACGTCGAACGTTGCTTCAACTCCCTCATCGTGGCACACTTTCAAAAGATCACTCAAGTACTCCGCCACTACCAAAATGGTGCTTTTCCCTTTCATCAATGCCATTTGGTGCGAGTCTCGGTTCGTCATCCGTTTCTTTTAGCTTGGTACTCGATCGCCATCTGGTTGCCCATGGTTTCCTGCCACCTGGGTGGCTAGTTTGCATCGAATCTTAGTTTCATGCATTCTGCACAGCATGGCTCTATTATTTCTCATGTCGAGCGAACCATTTTGAGCCTCAGGTACACAGCCTCAGGTCTGTGATTCGTTCCTTTCCATCGTCCTTTACTGTCTTCTATGTCCTTATCCACATCAGCATTAACATCCATCACATCTAAGGCTACCAGATTTAGCTCTCTGCTATTCTACTGGACCAGAATAGCTCACTCGTACCTTTCTGCATGTTCTCCACGTGCGGATGGAGCCTCAGCCCTGCCAATAACCTCCCTCTTCTGTACCATCGTCATTTCTTTCCCCTTGCCTTGTCGAGAATCTACACTTCCGTGGTGCCCATGCATCAACATTATCAAACACGCCAAAGATACTGAGCCTCCGAACGGGGCAGTGGTCCTGCATCCAAAGAACCTTTCCCAAGACCCACGTCCTGGTCGCGAGCTTGCCTTCGCAAAACTAATATAACACTTCACACTACCTCCATCATGCCGAGAAGATCACCCATTGTCGTCAAGGAAAGATCGCCCCTTCCTCAACGTCACACCCCAATCGCCTCGAGCGGACCTGACAACCCTATCAGCAACCCTCCTCGACAACCAATACAATCTGTTTATCCGGTACCAGGGGAAGTGCCTATCCTACCGCAACCAACATATAGTCAAACTATCCTACAGGCACCAACACTAGCTACTGATCCTTCAGTATTGCCGCAACAGAATATTGCTGCAGGATCTTCTTCATCTCAGTCTCGAAGGCAAAGCGCTTCCAGTATGAGGAACGCAAGCATGACTTTCGAGAACCTGCCCCCAACATCTACCCCAACGGGTCGAATAAGCAAGGCAAAGAAGGGTAAGCGTGTTCACGCTTGCGAGTATCCAGGATGTGGCAAGGTGAGTGAATACTGTGTCAAGGCAGTGCCAGCGGTTTTTGACGATTATGCAGGTCTTCACAAGAGCAGAGCACAGGCGGCGACATGAGCTAAACCATAATCCGGAAGCCATGTATCCATGCCCACAGCCAGGTTGTGGCAAGTCCTTCCATCGTGTGGATTTGCTACAACGGCATCAAGAAAGACAGTGAGTGTCAGCTGATCTACATTAGGCCGACCATGCTAACCGAAAGCAGTGAAATAGATGCATCTTCATCTCTACCTCAATCAACATCTCGACATAGCAACGTCTTCGCCTCACCACCATCAGTATTGCCCTCAAACACAATTGCAAGCCCATCTCAGCCATCCGAGACAGCTCCGAGGACATCTTCGGGCGCTCTCTCGATAGGCTCTTTAGTTCATCCTCCACCCTCTCATACCTCTCAGTACGGTGCAACTGATCCGTCTCTTGGGCTTGGTTTTTCGTTTATGCCTGCTAATCCAACGACTTACGACGAGACATATATCTACGGCTCAGACGGTAGCCATTCACCAGCGTCAGATAACTACGCTCGATACCATCGTCAAAGCATCTCTTCTGCTTCTTCTGTTGCAGCTTTTGATCCTCAAGTCTCTCCTATGATGACTACGTCCATGCCCGGACAATGGATGCCCGCAACTGCACCACCGATAGTCTTGCCCTCCACGATGTTCGAGGAGGGCTCGACTCCTTACATGTCCGTAAGTAATTATA
The DNA here is from genome assembly GCA_030247915.1 of Neophaeococcomyces mojaviensis. Taxonomy (NCBI): domain Eukaryota; kingdom Fungi; phylum Ascomycota; class Eurotiomycetes; order Chaetothyriales; genus Neophaeococcomyces; species Neophaeococcomyces mojaviensis. The sequence goes on from JAPDRQ010000186.1 coordinate 49,409, forward strand.
ACCACCAGCCTGTGCCTTTACTGAGGCTGATCAGTCATCCGCAGTCACTTCATTGCCAGTACCCCTCCATGAGTTGGACGGACATGAATATGCTGCGATACAACGGGAGCTATCCACTGTACCCGGACTCATTTTCGAATCAAATGGCAGCACTATACGATGGGATTGCTTAGATCATTATTGGCAATATTTCCACCCCTCCTTTCCTATCGTGCACAAACCGACCTTTCTTCCCGCCAAACCAAGTCCTCTTCTTGCGAGTGCTGTGTTAGCCATTGGTTCATGCTACGATACCCGGCCTGATGCAAAACTGTATTCCCTTGCCCTCCAAGAAAGCGCCACGAAGCTCCTGCGACGTCGAACGAACATTTCCGCCCGATCACGAATTGCTGATCTCCAAACAGTACTCCTCCTCGAAATACTGAGCAAGTATTGCGCAAGGCAAATATCTGCCCAGACGTCGTCTCGTTTCCGTGCTCTTTTTGCTAGTCTTCATCAATCTCGTCAATGGCTGTCAACTAGTCCTTTGGCGGTCTACAAGGCGCAAAGCAACCAGGAGATGTCTATGGAGGAACTGAAGCGTGCGCACAAGTTCTGGGTTGAGCACGAAACACGGCGGAGAATCTTCCATGCCTGTTCGGTACTCGATGCACAACAAGTAGCTCTCTTCGAACAGCGTCCAACGATTGTCTCCCACAGCAATATACAAGTCCATGACGCAAAAGGCTCGGTCGATTTACCCTGCGACGAAGGGCTCTGGGAGGCAAGCACGATCGAGGAATGGTCCGCGAAAGCGGCTGACTGCGTCTACCAAGACCTCAATGAGGCAAGAGCAAACTACCAATCATCTTCAGTCAGCGACTACTCCTTCTTTCAGCACCAAATCATCAATGCAAACGCAAGCGCAGCTCAAAGATGTTCAGAGGAGATCGAAAGCCCACCACGTGCTGTTGGTGCGCCAGTTTCGAAAACACGATTCAACTACCACGTCTTCCAAATGGCCAAGCATATTCCTATTCGCAATCTGTTGATCGTAGCAGGCGAGTCATGGCTACTTGGACGCAAAATTGAGCAGGAAACAGAATACAATCAAGCGAAACACATCATCCGAGAATGGGTGAATCAGGCAACTGGATCAAACCCTCGAAAACAGGTCGCAAACATCTTGCAGGCGCATTGGCATGCTCTAAAAGTTCTTCGAATGGTGGTTGATCCAAACCAAGGCTTGCAGACCTTCCGGTCAACAAATATGTTGCACGAAGATTGGTCAATCTACGTGGCGGCGCTAGTCTGCTGGGCCCATGGCTACGGGCGTGCAGTGAAGCCACCAACTCCAGCTCCTGTTGTATCAACCCCACGAACAGTCTCACCTGTCAACTCGAGAAAGCGGAAGAACTCCGAAGTTGACACCCAACCACGAAAACGGGCTATGGCAATACCGACTTCTATGACCACAATGCCGGCACCTTCAGTCGCTGCGCACACAACTCAAGCAGTCTTTATTCCTCCTGCAACGGTCTATGCCGACGTCACATTCTCAGCCTACGCTGCTCCGATTGACGCTTACGCTGGGCCTTGGATAGGCAATCCATACTACAATACAGCGACAACTACAGGCTACGCGAGCCAAAATGAGCCCAGCGCGACTGCAACAGACGCATCAACTTACAATTCATCTGTCACAACCGCGCCGTCCACACCACCTTCTGTGCAACATTACCCGATTCAAGCCACTGCGCGGCGCAAAGCTTCACTCGCCGTATCGGCAACCTCGAGTACCAATACAACGGCTGCGGAGGCGATGGCAGAGTCGAGAGCTTACCTCGCCTTAACGAATGTACCGAGCCAGCAATCGCTCGCCAAGCTGGACTTGAGTGTCCTCGGTCGCACAAAGGGGCTACTGGAAGGTATACGGATCATAAAATTCGGCGAGAAATGTGTTGTTGGTGGTCTTATGAACGACGCTGAGAGTGTGTTGAAGAGGTTGGCTGAGGGGCGGTGTACCGATATGTTCTGAATTTGGCTGCTTTTGTGTTTGCCTTCTGGTTTTTATTTTCTTTTGGGTTTCAGCATAGCATGGCACGGCACGGCACGGTTTGGGAAAATCACTATCTGCTTCGACTTTTGCACATATGAAAAGGGAAAGAGTTGGGACTTATCACTGGCATTTCAATTTCGCATTCTATCTTCATTTATGGGAAGGCAAAATTTGAAAACAGCATCACGAATATTACGACTAATGATGTGCATGTTCATATAGCATGCATCTCCATTCGCTTCAACAAGTTCAGCTAGGAGTTTTAGGAAAAGGAAAGGCACGGGAAAGCAAAGGCTGTCGACCCACGGAGGTCATTTGGCGCAAGAAACGGATTTGAAGGCATTACCTTTTTGCGCAGCGTTTTTTCGAGATAGGTTCTGAAGCGTTGATTCGCATCATCATGACTGTTGTTTGGATTCCTCCTGCACATTGCAGTTGAGTACTCGGTGTTCTAGATAGCTAGAACTGTTGAACAATTGATTTCACATCACTCATCACATCAATCTGGGATTTATCTTACCCTTTAAGACTTCTCTTTCATTCACGTCAGGGCAATGTATTTGGATATTTGGAGGCGCCTCTTCCTTGATGAACACGTGGACCGTGGAAACGGGTAAGGCAAGTCACGGCTCGCTTGGGATTGGTTAAGGGGTCTGGGTTTGGCTGCCGCCAGTGATCGAATGCATCTCTGTAGCAACACAGGCTCGCTAACTAGCTAACACGGCGACAGATCTTCACTTCCTCGTTGATACGAAGACTTTTATGATGTTTTTCAAGATGATTTTGATTGTCTAGCTAAAGTTACCGGCACGTGCTAATATGAAGAGAGCTATTTATGGTCGTGTGTGATGGTTGTCGCAGCTTTCAAGTCCTGTCGCGTTGTCGTTGATTTGTTTCTGTCGTGCTTTCTCTCTTAGCTGAAAGGTAATGCTAGATCTTGTGTTCCCTAAGCTCGTCGTCCATTAGGGTCCACGGCCTGGAAGAGGTATGTAATGCTGGCGCTTCAGTTCAGTCCAGTTCAGTTCAGCTCAGTTGCCGTGGTTTCATTACTTCCTTGTTGTCTGAGTTATATAGCACCGCATTTTATTGATGTCTTTATAAGCGAACTACCACATGATATCCATCCTGGTTAACTACTTTTTTACAGGCGTCGTTCCTTTTGGTTCGGGCGCCCCCTTGGTTCCGCTGGTCGATACTGCTGGAGGATCATTGCCCTTCACCCACCAGGCAGGTGTATCTCCGGGTTTGGCTGGCATATTGGTTTGAAGGATTGATATATAAGTATATAAATTGGTTGTTTTGTTTGGCAATCGACTTATGGTAGGCCGATTACCGCGGGAATTGGTTGCTTGAATGCTTTGGATGGTTCTTTGTGGTGGACAAAACGGACAATCTGGACGATTGGGACGAAGCTTTTATGGCAGAGTGTGCGTGTGTTGATGTTGGTCATGGTGTTGGCGGTTACTGCGCATCAATCATCAACAGACGCGGTAATGATAGTGTCAAACATATGGACAATCGTACACGTTCAAGATGCTGCGGCACACGCACACGTGGGACTAGACACAAGAGGACTGGCTGACGAGAGAGGTGTATAGACAAATAATGTCATGGGCCGAGCCTTTGTGGGGGAAGGAGAGGACATTCACATCTGGTGGTTGCTCAGTAGGTGAACGGTATGAAATCTTACCTTGCTCGGCTGTCGTTGTTATTCTGTGTCAACGTACAATACCGCTCATGCACAGCTGAAAGTCGACGCGTGCTTTTTGACCTTGAAGTAAACGCGAGGTGTGCAAACGTATGATGAATCAGCTGTATCTGCTGAATGGACTGTGTAGACCGAAGAAGTTATTTCCGTGAATTGCGTATTAATAGGAAATTGAGGAGTGACAGTGCTGCACAAAGCCATCATTCGATGGGGCATGCCTCACGAACTTGAGAATCATCTGCGAGTAATCAGTTCCGAAGAAGTCTTCCACTCCAGTATGGCGTGGCACAACTGTCGAGTATCACGATGTCCATGATCAAGTGTTCTTTATCAACGAACCAACAGCGTGTGGTGAGCTTGAAACTCGAACAGAGTGCGAAGCATTGTGCAAAACATTTGCCGGAGGATTTCGATAGTGGACCGATGTGAGAGATTGACCAAAAACAAACGCCAAAAAAGGAATTAAGTGATTCAGCACTCTGCATTGCAACACACCTCGACAATCAATCAAACACCACCTTCTTGCCTTGACCTTCGGTAATGGCGCCTTGTAGCCTCCTAACAGTCTGCTCGTCATACGGACCCAGCTGCTTTTCCTTTCGGGGATGAGGTTGACGTTTTGTTCTTGCCGGTTGCTCGTCCTCGACTTCGCCAAGCTTGACGCCATCAGCCGTGATGTCCGCACCCTGGTGTTCATCGTTCTGAGCATTCTTCGAGTCCTTGCCGAACCTCTTGTTGTATCTTGTTGTAGGATCTTCAGCAAACTCCATGCGTAGCTTCCTACCATCCAACTTGTGCAACCATATCCGTCGCTTCGACTGTTTGAGAGTGTCCGTCTGCCCCTGCTCTACCCATCCTCTCATGGCTGCTTGTGCAGACGATAACTGGTCAAATTCAACCCACGCATAACCTTTGCACTTCCCACTGTCCTCAAACTGCGCAACCTGTACTTTAGAGATAGTTCCACAAACACCAAAGTGACGTTCCAGATCCTCTGATGTTGTGTCAAAGGTAAGGTTCCCAATAAATATCCGCCGGCTTGGCGGCTTTCCACTCGCAATGTCTTCCTTTGAGGTATTGGAAGGCCTTCCTTCGAAGTTCTTCGCGTCCTTTATGAGAACGCGGCGACCACCAAAGAGCTTCTCGCTCAATTTAAGCGATTGAGAAAGTGTTTTAGCATCAGTAAAGTCTATGTAAGCAAAGCCTTTGTTTTGTGGCTTGCCGGCCTTTATTGGGCCACTTGGCAGATGAATTCGTGTCACGCAATCCTTTGAAATGGGAAAGTCCGTATCACTTGTAATAAAGTTCATTAGATCGTCCTTGGTGGTTGTGTATGAGAGATTGCCAATCCAGATCCCGTAGGGAGATCTGCCCGTAGAAGTCGATTTGGTCTCTCGAGCTTCATCACGACGTGTCGATGATGTATTCTTCAAGGTATGCTCTTCTGACGGTTGCTCTGACTGTGTAGATTTCTGTCGCTTTGCCTTTCGGAGTGCCTTTTTGGATGGTGGTTCAGCAGCGTTGAGGTCGATTTCAAGCTCTTCAGCATCATCGGTTCTCTTTCGTTTTGGCGATTTGGTTTGATCGGCCACGACAGGCTGTTCCGTCGATTCCTTGACACTCATACTGTTGGCTTTTTTCGCTTGATAGGTTAGCTGTCGTTATAACAAGGACCAGGCAATTTTTTTGTGAGGGAGAAAATTTAGTGGAGAATCTGGATCAAGCACGCTAGCGGATATGATAGGCGCGACGCGCGTTTAGCCAATGTTGGAGTTGTTCCCGCGTAGCCATGTCAAGATATCATTTGCATTGATTTGCACTTGCTAATTCACATCGTCGAAGCGCTTAGTTCATACCTAACTAAACCGCACTTGATTGAACCAGACACCCGACATTAAGACACAGCGAAATGTCAACCGAGGGCTCACCACCACCGGCCGAAAAGCCAGATACGTCAAACCTCCCTTCGACGGTGCTGCATGGTCACAAATCATACCGACGAAAGTACCGAAAGATTATGGTTCAATTTGAGAAGCGGATGCGGGAAAGCAGCACCCTGTTCAAAGAGCAACAGCGCATGCATGACATTGCGCAGCGAATAGCCGAGCAAAACGATCAGATCCTGCAATTGCTGTTAGAGCTCAACTCCCAGCCGCAGGTACCGGCACGCTTACGCTATGATCTCGGCGATCCCTCTACGGCGAAGAAGCCAGAGAAGCATGAAGATGAGCAGAAGTCATTGGAGGAGTTGAGGGTAACCAGATACAAACTACAGAAAGGTGAGGCCCAGCAGTCGGATTACGGAGAGCTGGTGGACAACTTGTTGGATAGCGTGGAATTTGCTCCGAAACGCTTTTACGCGGAACTAGTGAAGAGCGGACCTCTGCAACGTGCTCAGCAGGATGAGCTGGACTCTGCGAATCCACTAGCAGGAGGATTCCTCTCTACTCAGCAAGAAGAGCAATACCTACAGAGTCTGGACGACTACTTTGACGAAAAGGCAGCAGTACCTCGACAGCATGCAGCAGGAAATCTTGGACACCGCACATCGGAGAAGTCAATAGATCGAGAACGAGAGTTTCAACTCAAGAACCCTGTTTCGGTGTACAACTGGCTGCGGAAAAACCAACCACAGGTCTTCCTTCAGGACCCGGAGAATGACAAAGCAAAGCTAGCATCGCGAGGTTCAAAGCGAGCATCTACAGCCAAAAGACCCAAGGCAGAGCCGGATATGTATGATGACGAGGGGATAGCAGTCGAGCCAAACAACACGAAAGGCAAGCGAAAGCGCGATGAGGATGGCGGATACAGACCGAAAGGGGGTCATGCCAGGCCGGCCAAGAGGCGGAAGGAGGACTCCGACAGGAGATCCAAGAGGCCATCCATGGACATGACGGGTTGAGACGTGCTTCACCGAAGTACTAGAAGGAGCAACCTTGCAGCTCAGCTGACTAGTTCAAAATGTGCAATCACAACCTGTTCTTTCTCTTCCAAGTTTTGGGCGTCTTCCGGACTATCCGCGGATCTTTGCATGACTCGTGTTGGCGTGAAGTATTTTAATACAAGCTACCCACTATGTGAGCTTCAGTCGCCTACGTAATGGTTGTTTCTGTCTCTGACTTTTCGTACGTTAGCTACTCACCTAGGCTGAGTCATTTCCTTACCCGCTGCTCTGATTTGGCCGTGTTTCAGCCCTAGAGAATCTGACATGTGCTTACACGCTGAGAGCTTCGAACAAGGTTCGGGCTGACGTTGCTGCCGTGCCGAACACTCGGCATACAGAGCATGCTCAGGCACGCGATTAATTTACAGTGTAAACAGCCACATTTTCGCTTGCTTACCACAATGCTGATTGAGACTTCCGCAACATGCGTTTACCGGAATAAATACTAACAATGCCGTGCCAACAGTTGCTTAATTGTGCTTGTCTTAACCTCGTTCCTTGACCGTGTCGTCACTCATGGCAGGTATGGAGCAGATTGAAATCCATAGCAGGGTGGGCATCTTTACACACTTTGCGGCACACCGATACTAACATACGAGTGCAGAGCTACTTGCTCCGATGGGTGCATGCAAAGTCCAACTTCACCATCTCGTGGACGGTGCAGCCTCACAAACGATCAGTCAATCTCGGACTGTTCAAGCATCCCGGTGCGCTCGCCAGTCTCCCCACTGTCGCTGGACTGCCTCCTCTCTCAGCCACATCGAGCCGGACGGAAGATGGCGCCGTTGACGACCAGCCTGAAGTGGTGGATAAGCTGGCCAACATTGGCCTGAAGCAGGTCATGAAGCTCGGCAAATGCGAGGCCGACAAGTTTACTCAAGGGAAATATGATGTCCCGAACGGCGGAGGCGGGCATTATGCTCTAGTCTTCGACAACACCTTCTCTAAGAGTACCGGCAAGACTGTGACCTTCTTCCTGCTCACCTACCCGACGAACGCTCAGCATCAGATTGCCTTCGGAGCCCAGCTGCACCACTCCCAGGCCATGTCTACAGCAATGTCCCTTGCACCACCCATGACCTCGAGCAAGAGCCCGAGGATTGGAGCAAAAGAGAAGCAGTCAGTAGACTCTTTGAGAATGGCAGCGGACGCTAGCTCGGCTAATTCAGGAGGCTTACCCACTCCACGCCTCACGGGGCAAGATCCAAGCACGATCCACACTGGTGTACTGCAGAAGAGAAGGAGAAAGAAGCATCAAGGATATGCCAGGAGGTTTTTCAGCTTGGACTACTCCTCCTCAACTCTGTCCTATTATCACGACCGTAATTCTTCCGCACTGAGGGGCGCAATCCCGCTCTCCTTGGCGGCGATTGGCGCCAACGCCAAGACAAGAGAGATTTCTGTCGACTCTGGCGCTGAGATATGGCACCTGAAGGCCAGCAACGCTGCAGACTTTGAGGAATGGAAAACTGCCTTGGAAAAAGCCTCGAGACTTGTTATGGACAATGCTCAAATTCCCGACCTCGAGATTGACACAATCTATGCACCGGCATCGATCGATAGGGACGACCGGAACTGGGAGCGCCTGGAGTCGCTGCTTAGCAAAATATCTGGAACGAGAGACGCGGTCAGGAGGTTATGCACAGTTACACTGACCAGCCCTCCCCTACCGCCTTCACCCTCCGTTGACGGACAGACTTTGACTCCTTCCGAGCGCGAAGGGACTGACTACTTTCCTGAAGAGAAGCGTGCATTCTGGAAAAGAAAGCCTAGTGGTGCCGAGCCCAATCGAGGTAACATATTCAAAAGGAATGCTTCAGCACAACTAGCCGTGCCCATGGCGGGATCAAATGGCCCGTCGAGTCCACAGCAAGCTCAAGCTCCGAGTCGAGACCGACGAGAACACAGCATGCATGACCATATGCGAGATATACAGAACAACCTTGATTCCATCATCGAAGAGTTGCATGGGTTGATTGCCACAGCAAAACCACGAAGGCCTTCACCCCAGTCGGCCGTGTCGAGATTGAGTATGCAATCAGTCGACTCGCAAGAATTCTTTGATGCTGAGGACAGGACCCTCAGTCGAAGTAATACACAACTTCTCAACATACAAAATGACGAATCTGACAGTATCTCCGACAAGGGTTCTGGCGACTCCGAGACAAGCAGCGACGTCGATGAAAACCACGCTGTAACAGGTAGAGCCTTTCGCTCCGGCAGTCTCTCCTCTCTCATGCCTCCCAAGTCCAAATCACTTGTACCGCTGCCTCTCCAACCCGTGAAACGCAGGCACACGGTTATGGCACCAACCATCATGCCGCCTTCCCTGATCGGCTTCCTACGAAAGAACGTCGGCAAAGACCTCTCTACAATCTCGATGCCCGTTTCAGCCAACGAACCAACCTCCCTCCTCCAAAAAGCCGCCGAAAATCTAGAATATTCCGAGTTGCTAGACAAGGCTGCAACGCTCACTGATCCTGCTGAGCGTATGTTGTACGTCACCGCTTTTGCCCTTTCGTCCTTCTCAAATGCACGCGTGAAAGAGCGCAGTATCCGCAAACCCTTCAATCCTATGCTTGGTGAGACATACGAACTAGTCCGCGAAGACAAGAACTTTCGCTTCGTGTCTGAGAAAGTCTCACATCGCCCCGTCCAACTCGCATACCATGCTGAAGGCGCAAACTGGTCCTTCTCTCAATCTCCACTTCCATCGCAAAAGTTCTGGGGAAAGTCGAGTGAGATCATCACAGAAGGCAAAGCACGCGTTCTTCTATATAACGTCGGTGAATGTTATTCCTGGCAGCCCGCTACATGTTTCCTCAGGAACATAATCGCGGGCGAAAAGTACATCGAGCCTGTTGGAACCATGGCCGTCATCAACGAGACAACAGGCTGGAAATGTACGATAACGTTCAAAGCAAAAGGCATGTTCAGCGGGCGCTCCGAAGAAGTCGATGTGCAAATGCTCGACAACAACAACGCTGAACAACCACTCGGACTGGCGGGTGCATGGACGACAAACCTGGTAATTAAAGAGAACGGACGGGCTGATGCACGACGCGAGGTCTGGCATGTGGGACCACTGGTTGATCGTCCAGAGAAACATTACGGCATGACGCAGTTTGCGGCAGAACTCAATGAGATCACTCACATTGAGCAAGGGCAATTGCCACCGACGGACAGTAGGTTGCGGGCTGATCAAAGCGCGCTAGAAAATGGACAATACGAGGAGGCAGAAAATCTGAAAACTGCAATCGAAGAAGGTCAACGAGCACGGAGAAGGCAGATGGAGAGTGATGGAGAGGATTGGACACCAAAGTTCTTTGTTAAGGTGAGCGATGGTGATGAGACAGTATGGAAGCTCAAAACGGGACCTGAAGGGTATTGGGAGAGGAGGGCGAAGAAGGATTGGCACGGTGTTGTTGATGTGTTGAAACCTGATAATCATGAACCAGGGCTGTTCTAGGAAAAGGCCAGGTCTTGATCACGTGCTTGATAGTATGAGACAAGGGGCTGCGAGTATTCTCATCTTTACAAGAAGCGATATGTCGGACACGATGTCCATGACCGGAGTTCATGAGCATTCAACGACCAACTCTTCTGATTTGTTTCGAGTGCATTTTGGCCATCAATGGCCCTCCTCTATGGTAACCCAGAGCAGTCTTCTTGCCACTCATCTGATAGTGTCTATAGAGGTCTGGATAGCCTCACCCAGCACTGCTTCCATACCTCCAGACTTCCATCTGCTATAACTCTTCCCTTCTTCTATCGGTGGGTAAATAACTGCCTCTTCTAACGATCGACTAAACAGCCCCGATACAGTTAAAAATAGCATTTCATCGTGCGTCAGATCTGACCCTTTATCATCAACAACCAACGGACTTGTCTTCAAGATGCAAGCTGAACAAGTTATCCATTTCTGTCACTACAACTCAATGATCACTTTGGCCACCAAACACCAGTTATAGTCAAGCTTTATGGCGGCGTCATCCACGTGCTCGACCCATAATTTTGATTCATTTGATTATGGCGTGCAAGAGCTAGGAGCTTAGTCTTACGGGTCAATGATTTGTGAGTCGATGGTATGTTATCAGTGCCACTGTCGTATGGCAGAACTTTGTAGACAAAACTCAATCCAGTCAGTTGAGGAAGCACTCTCTACACAAACCAAGAACCTCCCTCGTCTGTCTGCCGAAGGTGATGTAGTATCTTGCTCAATGATTGCATGAGCTTGCCTTTTTTGAGCATTCCCGTTGACTATGAAGCGGTGTTCAATAGTAAAAACCAGCAAATCTGCTAGCACCCTAGAGAGAGAAAAAAGCAGCCACCGACCACGAACTTTGTAGCAACGTCGTAGTAAAAAGAGATCAGGAATGTTGATGATGCCTGCTATCGGCGCCAAAATAGTAAATAGAAGGTGAACTTCCAGGATGCGTAGTATAGGGAACAAAGGGCGCCTAGCGATTAGTGGCGCTCGAAGAAGTAATTCTTTGCTCGCGAGTCGTAGCCCAGCCCATGCTTTTTCAGTACAGAGGCGATCTGTCCCAGAAGTTGACCAATGGTAGCGATATATTTCGAATGCTTGATTACAGTGAAGCAGCAGCTTCAACAGCTCCGGTGACCTTGAACGCTGTCTTGTCGGTAAAGACCACCTCAACCGGGTAATTCCACTCCATAAATTGCTTCCAGCCCCAGTATGCAAACTTTCTCCCAAAGTATTTACCAAGATAAGGCACCAGCACCATACTCAACAACAATTCAAGCTGCTGCATGCTCTCTTTCCACTCTCGTTCCGCATCTGACTCGTGTTCGTCTTCACTAACTGTGCCGTCATCGGAGTCGGGTTCAGACGGAAGCTCGTCCAGCTCGTCATTCTCTGCGAGGGGATCGGAAGAGGCGTCTATTATGGAAGGCTGAGAAACTTCGGAGATGTTCATGTACGAGGATGATCCAAGGTCAGACATGGTGGATTTGGGACTGCTTGGTGCACTCGAGATGCTACTACGACTGCCTCGTAATTTTCAGTGGATGGTAGGTGAATGGTCGCTCTTGCCTTATTCTGCAAGCTCAGGACTGGTCGTGACACGGAGCAGTTGCAGGTGACGCGAACTTTCCGAATTGGATCGGCATCCCAAGTCCGTTGGCAAGGTCGGACACGTGACGGTATATGGCGGAACTCTGGCGTCAGGCCGTCGCACAGCACAATAATTGAGTCACTACAACGGATACCCTTCTCGTCGACGTCTAAATTGTTGTTTACTTCCACGACACACTGCACATCTGACAAATACAACACCAATACAGCGTGACAAGCGAGAAGGGTCTACCAGCTTCCACACAGATCGCCACCATGGCAGAAGTTGTACGTCAGAAATGCCCTTTGTGTCCTGCCTTTCCCCACCCTCGTGCAGCACTTTCTTCCCTCACACTCAATCATTTCTGACTAACTGTTTTACCTTGTTGCAGGAACAACCTCTTCCAGAACGAAAAGCACGAAAATCAGTCGCTTTCAGTGAAGGGACCACCATTATGGAAACCAACGGGACCGTATCCGCAGCCCTACAAGATGGCAAGAGCACCGCAGAGAAGCACTCGTCGTCTCAGGTAGAAAAGGATGTCGACGAGGTCACAGATATGTTCGCTGGTCTTGCGAAAAAGAAGAAGAAGCCCAAGAAGACGGAGGATGGTGATGGCGATGCCGACGCCGAAGCACCCGCTGCAGCCGATGGAGAGTTCGATCCTTCATCGCTG